>OMKZ01037071.1:20009-52895 GCA_900302535.1 Neoniphon sammara | reverse complement strand
AAAAAAAAAAAAAAAAAATTTTTAATTAAAAAAAAAAAAAAAAAAAAAAAAAACTTTTTAAATGTCTTCTGAAAAACAGTATATAAACTATACAGATGGGGGCAGGGTGGGGAGATGACCTTCTGATAGGGGATGATATTCTGTCATTTTTTTAATAGTTAGAAAGCATTTCTGATTTTCCACTTTTTCATGACTTATGGCAGAAAAAGCCAGTTCTAAGCTATCAAATACCAATATCAATTTGTTTTTGTGGAAAAATTAAACGCACTGTTTTGCAAAATGATGCAAATGCAGTATCATTGCCTGAGAATATGACCAGTACAAGCCCATTTTGTAGAACTCACTGATATAAAATGAATAGCATTATATAGCATTTCTGTTCAATAGCGCACACAACACACACATTCACAAAAACACAATCTTACAATAACAAGGAACCAGCTGAATGGTAATCCCATTTAGTGGGATAAACAGACATACAGATTGCAAACTGCCGTGCAAGCTTAATGATGATGGATATGTTCAATGATTTGATTGGTTGAAAGAGAATTAGAGATAATTGCCTTTCTCCCCATTTATTATGATCTATAGTAAACAATGGCTCCAGGTTTCCTCTGCACAAAAGCACAAGAATGCTTATGAATGTGCATGGAAACGTATTGAAAAGTGAGTATAATTGTATGCAGAATATTAGATATATGTTGTGAGTGTTTGTATAATATGGAGACAGAGAAAACAAGTGGGGTTTTTTTCAGATCATGTTGAATTAGATTGAGTTCTACAAGATTTCCTCATCCTGTTCATACTCTTAATCCATATGAGAGTTTAAAGACCACTATACATGTTTTTTAAGCCAATAAATCCCAATATCAGTCAAGTGTGTAAAAGGGGAATTTGAGTTTTTATTGCAGGCAAACATGGATAAATGTACCTTCACTGTAATATGTAACTAGTCAAAGGTAATTCAGATGAAATGATGTTATCTGAGAGGCTGAGTGTGTCCTTTGTCTGCCTGTTGACAGGGTGAAGCTGGACCTCCTGGGCCACCTGGGCCTCCTGTAAGTACCCCCACATACCATGTAACATCTTAGTAACATCAGAGTTATACACCATATAACCACTTCATTCAGACCATGAAGTTTATAGATGTCCAGTTCACAGCAATGACCTGTGACAAGGTTTCAAAGCAGCTGTAAAGCAGTGTTAGGTCATTGCCAGTGTGAGCACACCTCATCATCCTTGATGTTTGTGACTTAATTTGCCTTCCCCTGTCTTCCGTAGGGCAGAGGGAGACCAGGAGCTCCAGTGAGTACAGAGCATTGGCTTAACTGTCTTTGCATATCAGTGTGTGCATGTCTGTGAGGGAGAGATAAAGAGACAGAGAGCTTTATTTGTATCATTTTCGCATACTGCCATCTTTAGTGTGTCTGTCTAGGGAATATGCATGTGTATACACTCTATATTCTAGCTTGTGTGCTACGTCTACATGTACTGCAATTTCTTGCACATACCCAGTTTGTTCTAATTCCAGGGGTTACCTGGAACCAATGGGCTGCCGGGCGGAGTCGGGCCACAGGGTCCAGCGGTGAGTATCTATCTGGAATTCACAATTAAACTCCTCGTCATCGTTATGAAGCAGTTATATCCATCCATTCTGAATTGCATAATCTAATAGTTATTGATGCTGTATATTTGATTCAGCACACAATTGTTCCTCGAAAAATTCCATCAAATTATCATCGAGTTACTTCATTATGTAAATAGAGGATGACAGCAAAATCTATACATAAGCTTCCGCAGCAGGAAGGGTATAGCTGAGAAAGTCTAACAGATCCAATCCAATAGTCATTTTCCCTCAGCTCTCAGCTCTGCCAGAATCATCAGGTGCATCACTGGCCTAAATTTCCACACAATATAGCCAAGTTGGAGGATAAGAATAACCACTGGAGATGAGAGGGTTTTATTATGTGGACTGGCCCGGAGTTTCTACTTCAGGAGAGGGGAATGAGGAGAGTTTCCCTCAGGGGCAGCCAGGACTGATTGTAGTGACTGTGACCAGCTGATTCCAGATAGGCCTCTTGTCAGGGACACTGATAAGATATTGTAAATGGAGCTGACAGATGGGATCAGTCCTGACATCGATATGATGAGAGAGGGTGTGATGTCAGCGGAGGGATTTAGGATTGTATTTGTCATGATGAAGTTTCAATGTTGCTGCATTTATTTATTTTTGTATAAACTGCATTTGGTTCTAGTATGTGTAGAGGTATTTTAAATAAGTGATGAGATGCAAATTTTTGTGCTCCTCTACCTCTTTATCAGGGTGCTGAGGGTCTTCCAGGACTTCCTGGACCTCCTGGCCCTGATGGACTCCCAGTAAGTGCAATCTGTCATCATATAATTTTTCTTATCTGTGTTGAGGTTAAAGTTCATTAGCATCACTGCTAAAGGTGATACAATGTGGTCATGCACTTCTCTTCTGCCACTCAGTAGACCTCTTATTGAATAGCTGCACTATAAATTCAAAAGAGGCAACCTGCTTACTGGGAAAATGAGAACGCATCACCTCTCCACCAAAATGAGCCTGCACTGAACCAGGGATGCATTTGCATTAATATTACTTCACAAAAAGATAAAAAGCTCTTGCACACTTGCAGTGCTTCAGCGACAGGTGTGACAGAGAAATAACCATGTAAATTAAAACAACAAGGCTTCCCGCGCACTCTCTCATCAATTGTATTTACACTGAGTACCTAATTATTCACTGAAACTCTTAATTTCTAGCTGAATTTTATTATTCCTCTGTTAAGGGTCTTCCTGGCACTCTTCCTGATGGCAGCGGTGACCTTCTGGTATGTTTTCAATAATCCTTTCTCATCCACTGTGTTGTGTAGCTGCTGGAGTGTTGTAACTGCTGTAAGCTGAAGATATGTCCTCTGCCTCAAGTGTAGAAAGGTCCTGAGTGTTTTATCTCTTTCCCCTGCAGTGTCCCGCAATCTGCCCCCCTGGTCCCGCTGGTCCTCTTGGGATGCCTGGATTCAAGGTGAGCACAGTTACTACTGTGGTTGTGTTAATGATTTGCTTTTTAATACATCCCTGATAATATGCATGACTCAATTATATTACCCAGAACACCCCACACATGCTATTGTCCTCAATTCATATCCCTCCACCCTTATGTCTGTATTCACTTCTGACGTCCTTTATTTTTGTTCATGTAGGGTCACACAGGACATAAAGGAGACAAGGGAGAACCTGGGAAAACTGGCGAGAAGGTGAGTTCATTTTGACCATGCCTATTGTGCCTATTAGCATAACAGTGTCATAATGTGGTTAGATAAGGCTTGAAGGAATCCATGCAATGCAAAGTGTTGATCTGACTCAGTTCAACTGCTCATTTTACGAACATTTCATTATTATGATGATGTGTTATGTATCCTGTCTTGTCTCTAGGGTGACCCTGGTCCACCTGGCCCTCCAGGTATTCCAGGCACTGTAGGCCTGCAGGTGAGTCACATGAACCAAGAGATATTTCACAGTATTGTTCTCCTAGAACCCAGCACCCACTGCCATTATTATTTCAATTGCTGGCTGCACATTATTGTCCACAGTATTGTCCACTGGCAGATTCAATACACCATATTCAGAGTGTGTTTTGGTAATTATCAAATAATACTAGTGGCTTTGATGTTTGAAAGTATTTTCATAATGCTTTGATGCTGTTTTCAGGGTCCCCGTGGTCTTAGGGGGCTGCAGGGCCCGATGGGAGCCGTAGGAGACAGAGTAAGCAACGCTTATCATAACATGATCACTCATTTCTAGTTGCCGAATATTAGTTTGTAGCAATTTAAACATTTAAACTGTGTGCATATATTTCCTCACTGTTCTACTGTGACTAAATACTCTGTTTCTCACTAGGGCCAGCCTGGTTTCAGAGGCAAACCCGGTATTGCTGGCGTCATTGGAAAGACAGTGAGTCTCTCCTTGTTTGTAACACATTTCAAATAAGGACCGTGCTAATAGGAGTCTATAACTAGAATAGACCACTGGTCCCATCAATGAATAGCTGTGTGTGTTTCATCTGATGCTTCCAGGGTGATGCTGGAGAGAGAGGACCACAGGGATTCAAAGGACCCAAAGGAGAGATCGTAAGCAAATGTCTTTCCGCCTGGCCACATTTATAGAACATTGTCATTTTTGAGTATTGATTCCATAAATATCTTGTAAGAAATTAAACACAGCGATGTCTTAAAAGAGATGCTGTATTTCTTCTGTTGTGGCAGTAATAAAGCCAAACTACTGTCCCTTTCAACAGGGCAAAATCGGTCCTAAAGGAGGTCCTGGTGGAGCAGGACCCAAAGGGGAGCCTGTAAGTGCCTTAAAAAATGTATTATACTGTACATATCACATATCATGTCCCCTTCAGATCCATAAGCATCATACTTGATGTCTTCCACAGGGTATTCCTGGCAGAGATGGCAAAGATGGTACACAGGGATTGGACGGTGAGAAGGTAATTTACACTTTTTCTTCCAGCATGCTGATTCTTTACATGAGTCGTGAGTCCGTGATGAGAGAGTGACAGTTTTCTCTGTGTTGATAGGGTGACGCCGGACGTCCCGGGGTACCTGGAGAGAAAGGACCCAATGGCCTTCCTGTAAGTGTTGCACAGTAGAGGCTTGAGTGTGTTCTGTTGCCTGTTGTATTGGTCCTCCGATGGATAACAGGGAAACTATATAAGTAGTGTATTACTTTGAGTCACCATACTGACATATGTGGTTAAGACAAAAATTCCACGTAGCCATAGCCACATCCAGTTTTAACACCAGTCCTGTCTTTCACTTTCTAAAAAAATCGGTCTCAATCATGGGAATATGACACTGCAGCCATTTTGATACTTTTCTCTTCCAGGGTTTACAAGGAAAGGCTGGTGCGAAGGGATCTAAAGGAGCAGTTGTGAGTATTATAATGTAATAGAAAGCCCATCAAACTAAGAGCTAAGATGAGGACCATGGAAAGCAACTGTTTTGTTTTGTCTTCTTTTACACCAGGGCGATCCAGGGAAGATGGGAGAGACGGGACCCTCTGGAGAGCCAGGTATTCCTGTATGTATCTGATGGGCTTCTGGGGAATTATTGGGTTACAGTCTATATGTCAATTGATGTAACATGGTATTTGGTTTATAATGTTGTGTCTGGTCTATGAACTCTCTTTACCTGTCTCCTAACCTTTTGTTTCCTCCCACAGGGTGAGATTGGGATCCCTGGAGAGAGAGGGATTGCAGGACCCAGAGGAGTAGCTGTAAGTTATCATGGGTACAAGCATAAATAAAAAAGCTGATGTGCGCATTCTTTGATGTTGAGACACATTTGCTAATTACTGCATTGCTCGTATATAAAAGGTACAAGAGCATTGTGGCTGTTGAAGAACCTACGAGAATAATTGGCTCCTTTTAGAGCCAAATTCTGAGCCTTCTGCAACACAGCTAACCATCTATTTATTATATACTAATTATGTATTCATAGGTCACACTAGCAAAACATATGTAAAGAGGCTAAAGCTGAAGCTGTGAAGCTGAAGTAAAAATTGCCAACACTTTAAAGTGTTACCATTATAATTAGCCTTGTGTATATTTGATTGTATACTAATTAGAAAAAGGTGCCAACGGAAAGCACCTCCCTTAAAGAAGCACCAAGTATAATATATGAATATGTTGATACACTCACCCAGAAATGTCAACTGATATGTCACCAAGCAATTGAAATTGCAAACTTAATAGAAATATGTTGATAGTTGAAGGGGAAGAGACTATGCTACCTAAGTTTAAGTGTATGGCTGCTGATCCAGTGGCTCACTAAGGTGGAGTCAATAGTAACGGACAGCCAGTGGTGAGAGCAGGTATTCATAAAGGGGGGATTCATAGACAGAAAGCTCTTTGTTTTCCTCTTCCATACTGAGCAGACTTTCACTTTCAAAGGATTCCTAAGTACAGCAGATATGAATTAACACACTGCTATCACACACCACACTGTCTGGTGCATCATTTATCACACAACCATTTTTCCCATGTCAAAGAGACATTGCGAATTTTTGGAAGACTTAATACTCTAGAAAAAAATAAAAAGAGCAGCAACGTTTGGTTAATGTCCAGGTTATCTGCTTTGTATTACTGCTCTTTCTGCTGGATTGACATGACAGTGTCTGTTTCCAACAGGGTGGCATTGGAGTAGCAGGCAACATCGGGCCTCAGGGAGTGAAAGGCTTCCAGGTGAGTTGTGTGACATCATTAAGATTTCTTTCAAAGATCTGTTGACATATTAGCCTACATAATATGATGTTGCTCAACTATGTCATTTCCTGCAGGGGGTAAAAGGGTCTATCGGGGATCCAGGTCTTCCAGGTCCCACTGGTATCCGTGGAGGATTTGGTGAAAGGGTGAGTTTTTATGAGTGGATTGATATGAAATAATCTGCTGGGGTTGAGGATTCTTACAAGTGTCCACTAGTAGTATCCAGTGTAATCTATGGTTCACACAATCAAAATATACTTAACCTCTATACCAGGAAACAAATAAATTAAATTGATACTTATACAGGCCAGATAGCAGGACTTGACCTGCTGACCTAATATTGACTAATGGTTTCAAACCAACTGGAAGGGACAAAGTACAGCCCTAATACTCATAATCTCTTCAGAAGGCCTTACCTTGAAATTCAGATCTAGAGTTGTGCTGAATATCTGTGCACATGAGCATAAACAAATAGACAAGTATGCATGCATGTACAAGCACATACAAATATGTGAAACAATGAAACACAAACCAAGACACATAGAGACAGCCAGTACTGGTAGCTCATCCAGCTATAATCGTGGGAGGGTATGTCAATAACCAGGACGTCCCACCTCAGTCTCAGTGCTGTGTACTCAAACTGTACCCAGGAGAGGACTAGCGAACAAAGTGGCCTCCTGTTCAGAATCTGAGTATAGAACAAAGCCGGCCTTTATACAGCTGCTGGTTCCCCTCTGCAGCCCACCTCGCCTCCCTTCATCCCCCGTCCATCTCCCACTGCCTGCCTTCCATGAAGCCACGGGTGTTTGCTACCTCTAACTACTGGCTTTCATATATATTCAGGGGTTTTCTCAATCTCTCTCTTGCTCTCTTTCTCCTTCTTTTTCACCTATAGGGTCCAGTTGGAGCTTCTGGCCCAAAAGGAGACATGGTAAGGAATTGAGGCACTGAGTTTCTGTCAAAGTTAAAGCCTCCACTTAATGTCCAGGGTCTTAAAGTATAAAAAATAAAATGGAAATAAGCATCTTTTGAGACATTGTATTAGCATTTTTTTGTTGTCATGCCCTCCATAAGGACACATACTGTATGTTGCTTTTATAGGATTCAAGTAACAAAGTGCTTAGATCTTTTGTATTTCCTGTTTAGGGTGTAGCAGGCAGTGATGGTTTACCAGGAGAGAATGGAGAACCTGTAAGTCTCTTTCTAATTTCATATTTCAGTCAGTATCCAAAAATAATCAGTACTGCTGGCCCACATAGATTGTAACTGTTGCCAGTAATTTGTATACTGTGCTGTAACATGTACCATTCTGCATATGGAAATCACATCTTTTTTGATACCTTTATCTTAAATCAATTTCCTTATTTTTAGGGTCCATTTGGACCAGTTGGCCAAAAAGGAGAGGTGAGTTGTATCAACATTCTGTCATTCAAACCATGTAGGCCTTGCCACTTTTCTACGTAGGTGCTCCAAAGGATGAAGGATAGTTACTGTACATGCTGTGTATGGGTGAAAGTCTAATTATCTGCAGTAATATGGCCCAGATTTCCTCTGTGTGCCCACTTGTCAGAGCCCTTCCACGTGATTCTACCTCACATTCCAGGTTTAAGAGGATTAATTAGTGAGAGGTATTGCTGCTTTGGCTTTATTGGCCTGTTCACCATAATCACCACAAGGGAGAGACAAGTCACATTAGGTTGCAGCACAATTACTCCAATTGAGAGACACAGCAGTGATGGGCTTCACCAACTGTCTCATTTACTGTTGGTGTGTTTATTAGGGTAATTATCTAACAAGAAGACACCATATGAATCCTCCCACTTATCGTCTCAAGGGACCGAGTTTGTTCTTGTTTGGTATTTAGTGTATCCAAGCCGAATTTTATTTATATAGCACATTTCGCACAATCAAATGCAATCCAATGTGCTATACAGTTGAACAAAACAGGATATTAAAGGGAGAGAGAGAAGACAATAAAACACTACAGTCTGTATACCTATAAAATTGTTTCAGCATAGGAACCTTCTATGCCTATACAGACTGTAATGCAGTCTAGAATGACCCTCTGTACCTATATGACCTTATGACTTGTGTTTTTTTCTGTTTTGGAAGATTTTTTTCATCCTGTCAAAGGGTCATGAGAGTTATTCATGTAATTCAACGGTATCTTTTTTGGTGCTGTTGTCCATAGTCAGGGAAACATGGTGAGCTGGGACCTAAGGGTGTCGTCGGGCCACAGGGAGAGCTCGGGGCAAGAGGGCCTCCAGGAAAACCAGGACTAATGGGCTTTCAGGGTGAACCGGGTCTGCCAGGAATTGCAGGAAAGACTGGTGTACCTGTGAGTGCTTTTGTTGTCTCTGTACATGGCAACACAAGAAAGATATAATATTTCTGATTCACTTAAGCATATTAACAAGGTATTGGGAATTGTTGGAATGCATTTTGAAAATCTTTTCTGCACTTGTGTTTCAGGGTAAACTGGCAAGTGAGCAGCACATCAGAGAGCTGTGTGGCTCAATGATCGATGGTGAAGATCTTTACCTAAACTGTCAATCCTTCACTCATGTTTTCAGGACTAGAATGATAAACTAACTGACCAGCATGCTTTCTTCTTGTCTTTTCCATCCCTCAGACCAAATTGCACAGCTGGCTGCTAACCTTAGAAGACCTCTGGCTCCTGGTGCGGTGGGCCGCCCCGGCCCTGCTGGGCCTCCAGGAAAGCCAGGTGTTGCCGGCTCTATTGGGCATCCTGGTGCACGTGGACCACCAGGGTACAGGGGGCTACCAGGTGACCTTGGAGACCCTGGTCCCAGAGGTAAAGAAAGATGAATCTACATCAATTTGTTAAGGAATCAGTAATTTTTGACTTGGCAGGAGTACTGAAAGTATTATTCTGTCAACCAATGCCTTTTAAATTGTACAATTACAGAAACATATTGTCTATTAAAGCATTATATTTCCACAACAGGTGATATTGGTGAGCAGGGTGACAAGGGACCCATTGGCAAAGCCATTGATGGGCCCGCTGGAGACCAAGGATACCAAGGTAAGTGGCCTGATACAGTACATAATACTATAATTGTGTTTAGAGCAGGAATAGTAATACTTGAGATCAAGAATCGCTTGTGTTTAAAAACAGGCTGTTTTCCCTGCCTATTTAAAAGTGATTTTAATGCATTCACTGTGGGATCATTTGTATCATTAACAAATTACTAACAAACAACCTGACAGTTCCCAAAAAGGCACAGTACTCTTCGCTGCAACTATATGAACTATTTTCTAACCCTAGCTTACAAGTGTGTTATAAAACTGCTGCAAATTTGACAGTGACACTCTGGCATCGGGTTCATCCTCTGTATGATGTGATCGCAGGTCTTCCAGGAGTTAATGGAATTGCCAAAGATGGGCGTGATGGATCTCCAGGAGATCCAGGTGAGCCTGGAGAACCAGGCAGGGTAGGTAGGACTGGGCACCAGGGATCCCCTGGAATCTGTGACACATCAGCCTGCCAGGGGGCAGCAGCCGCTGGGAAATCCCCCAACCCCAAAAACCATTAAACAATACTTCTCTCTCCCTGACACCATCCACAAGTGTGAGGAGGAAAGAGCGGAGGAAAAAGAGAGACAGATAACAAAAATGTCCTCTTTTTATATATAATTCATCAGACAGGATGGGAAGAGAAACATCAAAAGATGTGATATTTTGAGAGAAACAGAGGAACATCCCAGGAGTGTCATAAAACATCTGAGCAACAAAGAGACTAAAATCAAGATGAGATCCATAAATGAAGCGGACAGAAGCAGAGAAGAGTGTTTGGCCAAGAGAGAAGCTAGAGAACAACTGCATTACTCCAAATACCATCACAGCCAAGACTTGACTTACAAACAGCTGGAAAAGAAATGTAGGCCATTCCTTTTCTGAGTCCTTTGTGTATAAAAACTTTGTACATGTTTCCATGCCCCCAATATCTCAGTTAACATCCCTCTGACACAAAGTGCTCTTAGCACAACTGTGATTGTCTTTGAAGTGAATGTGCATGTGTCATGGTCCTTTAATATAAATTACAGGTGTTACCTCACGATACACAATGTAAAATATGGAGATAGATACCAGAGGTGAAAAGTAAGTCTAAGAGCTTTGTATGTACTGTAACAGGAATTAAAAAAAAAAAAATACCCAAGTGCCCAGAAATTGTGTATATTAATGCAAAAACCTTTTAAAACTTTTGATAGTCTTTTTTTACAGCTTGTGATTTTTTTTCTTCAGGATTTTTTGTTCCATATTTTTAATTACAACTGAAGTTAATAAAAAGGTTTCCCTTGTAGGAGTTTTAGAATTAAAAACAATGAAAAAGGAGAAATCAGACATAGTGACTACAAGAATCAAAGGAGCAATTTGTGTGTCTTCCTGTCAATTCTGCAATGACCACATCCACTATGTACTGCCGGTGCTGTAACTATTAAATATACATGACTTTAAATACTATTTATTATTTGTGGGTGACTGTTGTATGTACAGTAAGATGCTACAGCGTCATGTTGTAAGAAAGAACAAATAAAGCCACTTTTCAGTAAAACATCACTCTTTTCTACATATCAAATTAACAAACTGTATTTTCATACAATATATTTAACATGCCATGAAGCCAGTGAAACAGTCCCATGAATTTACAGATTAGCAAAACTCAATTCCATATCAAAATTTTAAATGACAGAAAATAAATATAATAAAGAATAAAACAGATCTTCAGTTTAGACATGAAACTGAACAGTATGCACTTACAGCATTTGTATGAACAGCTTTAACTCTGCAACAAGGGCTGAACATAGAAAAAAAATACATGGAAAATTCAAAATTAAATTACAATCATAAATATCAGAAATGTGCATCTGATTAAAAATGGCTGAACTGGTGAGAGAAACACAGGTGAAATCTAATCACTGAAGGACCATCTAACCTGTTTTCCAAAGAGAAACAGTGCCACCTGTGTACAACTCCCTGCAAAGCACTCCTCTACAACACATTGGTTGGGTCCCAATAAATTTACCAGCTGTATAAAAAATGGCCTGTCAACACATACAGTAACCTGATCTACTGTGGTCCTGAGACACAGCTGAAAAAAAATAACCATGTTGAAGTTATCACATACATGTCTGAGAGTGAAAACCTTCCACTTTGAAAATCACTGTAATGCAGCTGGAAGTGGAATTAATCTTAAGCTGACACCTGAATGTCTCCATAACAATGTAACAAGGCCTCTAAGTAGCTTCTCCCTCAAAAATAGAACCACAAATGTTTCAGTACCTAATGCTTTTGTGAGAAATCTAGTATTTCATGGCCAGACCTGGTGGTACAACCTCAGACACTGAAAGGAAAATAAACGTACTAATAAATATCTGTTTAATTAAATAGGTGAATTAGTGGGGGGTGTCACTGTTCTGCTGCCAGAGGAGTGCTTGATGCCTCAGGCATCTCCTGGTGGACTGTGATCTGGACTGAGGTGGGGCTGGGCTTAGGGCTGAGCCCTGTCTTACCACAGAACATGTTCTGAAACTCCTGTAAAACGGGAAAACAGCAGATTATTGTGGATGTTAAGTTTTGTTTTATAGTTTGTTCCTATCATCTACTCCTCTTCCCTACATATTCCTGGTGTTGTTTGGACAGTCAGCGTAGTTGATTTATATACTGTACATCCAGTCATGTTTTCCTGCCTTCAGAAGAAATCCTTTGCTACTGTTCAATTTTGTACTGTATGATAAACAACGTCCAAAGAGATAAAATTACCCACTTTAGATAATCCATCACAGTAATCATGAAAATAAAAAGCAAAGGCCTTCTTTGTAGATTTCACGTATTTGCAGCAATGTTAAACAATATTAAACAATCTTACTTATATCCTAAACAGCAACAAAAGCACAACCTAAATTGCCAATTCCTGTTTCTAAACAGTGTTCATGTGTTTTAGGCTAGATTTTTACTTCAATTTGATTTTGCTTTAGTTTCTCTGTTATCTTGCTATTTCACTGTACTTGAGTGTGTCTGAGCTGAGGCTTTTCATATCAGTTTGTGCATTCAGAAAACTCTCAATGGACCAGAGAATATCTTTGATTGGATGAGTGAGACCGGATGGCATGCAGGTCACAATCTAAACTTTAACTTGGATGTAGACATAATTTGTCACTGACATTCTGTCATTACATTTCACTCTGTTTTCTGTTCCTCACCTGACATGAAAAGGAGGAAATGGAAATCTCTGCCACAAAATAATGCCTCAGAAACATGTCGCCTTACAAACTTCATGCTCACATCAATGTCTTCTTAATTTGAGGCATATTTGTCAGCTCGGACAGCAGTTAATTTTAAGACAGATTTTACACCCTTAAGTTTGTCTTTTAAACCTACAAAAATATTAATATATATGGCATGCACTGCAGTACGGCTGGGGTAAATATAAACACACCGGTTTTCTCCTTTAAGGGGGAAGTGAAATACCATCACATAGCAGTAGAATCAATAAAGAGTTTCATAGCTGGCTATGGTCAAAACACCTAAAAACACACTTTCAACTTCACACTGAATAACAATCATTATATAAAGTCAGCTGTATTACTTATTTCTCAGGTGGTATGAAGTCATGCAATTAAGAGTTCTTTACCTCCCAGGTTTCTTGTCTCAAATAATTAAGCTGCAGAACAATTCGGCAAAAATACTTCCGATCGTCAGCCCCGGGAAGCTTTTACACCAAGATGAAAAAGATATTTACCTCTTTGAAAATGTCTCCATACACTTCCTGGATGTGCTTAAGAAAGGCAGTGGTCCACTGCAGGGTGGTGGCTTTGTCTGTCTCTGGGTGACAGAATGGCACCAGCATGTTGAGCTCATCACAGCACAAACGAATCCTTCTCCTGCACAGCAGTAGGGGTTTATCTTTACACAAATTCTTCTCGATTCAGAAAGAATATGAAGTGGGATCAAATTGGCTCTTTCATATTTTACAAATGGATACTGTCCAACCTCAGAGGTCGCTAGTGATTGCTCAACTGTCCTAGCCTTAAACTGGCAAAAAAAAACTTTTTCACAGCAGCCATTTTGACATGAAATAGTTGGGTAAACACAGGTGTTACTAATGACATTAATTAAGGTTCTGTTAGACCTAAATGGAACGAAACCTTAATTAAATTGGACGATAGCTAGACTCATATATACCATATTGATATATTGGCCAGCCCTAATCCTCAGTACAGCCTAGATCAAACTATGCAAGTGTGTGATTATTAGACTACTACTGTACAAATTTAGGGAAAAGATTGTGGTTATTATGTACAAATAACTGAAAGCCCTTATGAAGTAATTTTCATCTGGAAGATGAAATTACATGGCAATGTCACACAAATTCCTTCTGTAAGGGTTTACAGTTATGAATGTGCATTTTTTTAATGATTGTTTACCTGCGGTCCCTCTCCTTGCTGTTGTGTCTCTCCCTGCGCTGGCTAATGTCCACACAAGATCCTGCTCTCCTGCTGCGCTTCCTGCTGCTGCTCCCTGCCTCTCCAGCTGAATCTGGAGCAACCTTGGCAGCTTTGAGTGACCTGACACGCTTAATGGGGGCAGCATGCTTGGCCACAGCATCACCTACATTTAACATGAGGATGTGTATGAGAAGTAGTTGAAGATAAATATATCTACTATGTAGTGTAGACAGGACAACAAATAAGTAAATATGTAGAAACAGAACACAATGATTAGAATACTGATTTTTACTTTGCACTTTCACCAAATGCTGCTCCTCTATTGGGTTGGTGCAACTGACATACTGGGCTTGGGTAACAACACTCTCTGGGCAGTAACTGAATGAGAAATTCTTGGGGATGATCAAACCCTGAGACTTGCTGGGTTCAACCATGTGAGGAATATGGCCATACACCTTGGATTAAAGGAGAAAAAAAAGATTAAATGGTGCCTTTGGAGCAATCAGAAAATACGGTTATATATTTTTTCCATCATACTTGTCCACACATCCCAGCAATTGGATTGAACATTGCCCCTCCATATGTTTTTGAAAGCTCAATGTGATTAGCATGATCGGATTTGATCCACTTCTGCACTGGTGAATGTATGACTGCCTCTTGAGCCTCTGTGGACTGCTGAAGTATTGTCAAAAAACTGAAAGAAAACAGAGGATGTTTTTAACATTCAGTATTACATAGTTATTAACAAATAGTACAACACTACAATGAAGCCTACTTGCTAAGAACTGCTGCCTGGGCATCTTGCTGTCTGGGGATGTCACCGGGGATGCAGTTAAACCTCTTCTCCAAACAAACTCTGGCAGATGGGTGGGGTCGGTTAAATGAGGATGCGCTACTCTTGGAAGATGGTTCTGCCTGGGTCACACTGACTTCACTTCTGACTCTGGCCAGCACAGAAGCTGGGACCTCTCCACATGTGGTCGGTGTCTTTTCTCCTGGCAGACTGCTTATCAGAGATTGCTCATCAGTTGAAGTTGATAGGTCAATAGCTTGTGTGGCTGGGGAGAGAGAAATCACTATGGACCCAGAAGCATCTTTAGTTGTTGTATCTGACCCATCTGGATCCGCAGCTTGTGCCTCCATGTGTGTCTGAATAATGTGCTGAAGGTGCGTGTACTCCACTTCTGACATCTCTGCCAGATTAAGCTCTGTGCCCCAAATCTGCCCCTGATCAAGTGTCATGCATCCACTTTGGCTCACAATCACCCCCAGGGAGTCACAACTATATTCTCTGGATGATGGTGACACATGAATGCTTTTACAAGCTGTTGAAAATGTTGACATCCTTGAGTCTAGAGATGGGAGGCAGATGAGAAGAAACTTTATCAGGCCAACAACAAGAGCATAGGCATGGCAGGTCATGAACGATGAACGAGTTGCTGAATGACTGCAATTTAGCGAGCTGACTTGGCTAGAAATATTGTGCACTGCAAAGTTAGCTAACGTTAGGCACTAAGTTAACTTTTCCCGCTCTGAGAACTTACATTCATATGAGAAATATAAATTTGTATTTCTCATATGAATGTAAGTTTTATGCTAGGTTAACCTAGCATAAATTACTGTGGCAGGTACCTTAAGCAAACTATTATGCCTGTGATATTACATCAGGTGTTGATAATTAACAATCAAGTGCCGTAAAAAGACAGTCTGCCAGAGTTAAACAAATGCTAAAACTGGCCAGTTAGCAAAGAAAATATGTTAAGCTAGCCAAATCGGGATAGCGTTAATTTACTCACAATTTCGACATCCTAATAGTGGTAAAATAACGTTACTTAACGTGAAAATGTGAACAAACGCATTCGCATTTTCAAGAACTAATTATTAACTTGACTGATTGATGATAGCAAGCCTGCAAACAGGCCGGTGACAACTTGGTGCAACAGCTAGTGATTTATCGCTAAATCACTCACCTTTATCTGTAACTTAACTGCTAAGCCGTTGTGTCCTCCACGTATCTCCCAGTGGTCGTAGTTGGCAACTGACGTCGTTAGTGTTCCATTCAGGCTCCAATTAATGCACCAATACAAATTAAGCAACAGTACATAATAAGCATAGTAAAAATAAAAAAAATGAGAACAAGGTACTCTCTGCTGGTTCCGTTCATATACAACAAAATCACCATTCACAAGCATGAACAAGTTCTCCTGAGCAATTAAGTGCATGACCTTCCAACCAACTAAAATCCTTGAAAAAAAATGCAAAACATTTTGTAAAGTCATTTAACTTAGGGGCCTTCAAACAATAGAGCTGGATTTTTTTCACAAATGGAATTGCTGTCATCTTGAATAAATAAGATTAATTCAAGGCATACGTAGGGCACTGTTATAAGTCAGAAAACTATACCTAATAATTTCAGACAAAAAAAATGGAAAAATGTTTTAAACCTCAAATTTACACTATCACAAATTCAGTATTACGGTGAAGGTTTTGTTACATCCATTTAATGTCAGACTGACAGATGGACGTATAGATAGATAGTTAGATAGATAGTCCCCATTCTTTGAATAATCTTTTAAGATGCGTGATGGTGTGCTGTATGTATGAACGTGAACTTGATGCCTTGATAGGTCATATTCCATTATAATTTTTTTTTTTTTTTAAAGGCATTCTTCTACTTTGGATAAAGCAATCTGAATTCATAGGGTAGTCAACTTTCACAGGTAGAAACAGAGACTGGACTGATCTAGTACCAATGATGTTTTCCCCATAATTGTTATTGGAAAATATTTTGCTTCAAAACTGCAGTGCTACTGTCCACACAGTGCATTAGATCTTGTCAATGGCTATGTTCCTTAGGGTAATATTTTTTTTAGCATGGGTTTTCATTCCAGGTTAAAAATCCACCCTAAAACATATGAGATCACATACATAGTGTGCTGTTTCTGACTTCAAACCACAAAATATCTCTCTCCCAAAGCTAGAAACCAGACCACAAGGCTAATTGATGTCATTACAATACAAAACTACTGCTGCTCTACTGATAATGATTTGAGTGACTGATACTAACATAATGTTTGGTTGAAGTCCTATATCCAAAAAATTGTTTCATTGTAACACTAACAGTACCAGAATGCCCATATCCCATAAATTCACCATGTTACTCTGATTTTCTCCACACACTTGGCCTTAAATTTAGTATAAACTGAGCAGCCCTGGGATCTGTGTTTCAGTGAAAAATAAGTAACAGATTTGGGTATTTTCTTCACACTGGAAATCAATCACATCACAATCAATCACATCTTGATTACAAAATTAAATCAAACACATTTAAAAGGTTTCTTACTCAGTTTATTGACTTCTGGCATTCTAAGAGAACACTGAAACAACCCATTATTGTATCAGCAGACAGCTGGACATATAAGCCAGACCAAGAACTGTAACAACACTATGGCTATATTTAGAAAGAAAAAAAACAAACATTTACTTTAGTGTACAAACATTTTTGACTTGAAATATTGATTTGTATTTACAACACACAAATTGTGATCAGTAATGCTGAAGAGCCACTCAGTCATTATCAAATGAAGAAAATAAAACAATCTATCCTGTATGAAACAAACAACACAGGCCAGGACATAATGAACTGAAACACCTTAATGAGCATTTCCATAAGAATACAGAAAGTCTGATCTTCTGCATGGCTTTGCCTGTCGTTCATAATGAAATCTCAATCAGACTTGGACTAATACAATATTTACGCAAAATACATTCAGTGTGTGTAGTGCAGTGGCACTTGTCTGAAAAATGACAATGCCAAGGCATATCTGCTTGTTTAGTCTCTCAGTCAAGTAGACACCTTACTGTCTTGAGGGGTGTCTGTTTTGTCATTTATAGTATGTTCCTCTTGTGGCTTCTCATCTCTATTTTGATTTCCATCACAGTCCATACTTGGGTTGGTTTTAGTTTGTTCACAAACACCATGAAACTTTTGTTTAGCAGTTACATTGCCTTCCTGATCTTCCCCATGTACTTTACTTGTACTTACAGGTATGTTTATTTTTCCTACGCTGCTTCCCTCTTGCTCCTGTCTCCCCATTTCTCTGTCCAACTCTCTTTCCCGACTCACTGGTCTACCTTTATTCCACTCCCTTCCATGACTGTCTGTTGTGTTACTAGTTGGTTGCTTTTTAATGAAGGCATCGGGGCTGCTGATTATACGATTTGGAAAGCGAATAAGACCTTCTGTGGGAGTGGGGAGTAAAGGAGCTCTATGCCTCTGTGGTCTTATTGTTGGCTGATTGTTTTGGCTGTCAAATTGAAGGCATGACTGCCCTCCACTATCTGGAGCTGGACCTGTGGGCCTGTTGAGTGGACGACTAGGACCTTGGAATCGCAGTGCCTGTTGACCCCTCTGAGGCTCTAAATTGGCTTGATTGTGCAAAACCATCCTTGGACTATTGAAATGAGGTGATGTTGATATATCTGATTGCCTTAAATCTGGGCCTCTCCTTTCATTATCTGAATGACCTCTCAGCCCTGGTTCCCTACCCCTCATGTCTGTCATTCTGTTGTCTGATCCTGAACCTCTTAAATCTGATCCTTGCATGTTATCCTTGAAGCCTGGCTCAGGTTCCCTTGTGTCAAACCCAGGGCCCATCATATGTGGATGTCTCCTATCAGACCAAGAGCCTTCTATGTTTGGACCCCATCTCTCAGGCCCAGGTCCTCTTCTATCTGAACCTTGTCTTTCAGGTGCTGACCCTCTTAAATCTGGCCTTCTCCATTCATCATGCAATTTTGAAGGCTTTCCATCAGGCCCTGGCCCTCTCATATCTGGACCTCTCCTTTCCCTCCTGAAATCTTGTTCAGGTCCTCGTCTACCTGCTCCTGAGCTTTCCATGTCTTGACCTCTCCTTTCAGGTCCTGGCCTCCTAAAGCCTGAACCTTTTATATCAGACCCAGGTTGTCTACTATCTGACCCACTCCATTCATCTCCTATACCTGAACCTCTCCTATCAGGCCTTGGGCCTTCATTGTTTGGATTTCTGCTTTCAGGGCCTAGGCTCCTTAAGTCTGAACCTCCTGGACCTCGTCTATCAAGGCCTTGAACTTCCATATCTGAACTTCTCCTGTGGGGCCATGGACTCCTGAAGTCTGGACCTCTCCTTTCAGGTCCCGGCAGCTCCATGTTTGGACCTCTTATATCCCCCTTGAAGTCTGCCCCAAAACCTCTATTATCTGGACCTCGGCAATCCATGTCAGGCCCTCTCCAATCACCCTCCATGCTTGGACCTCTCTCATCTGATCCTGGGCCTCTCATGTTGGATCCCAGATCCCTAAAGTCTGGCTGTCTCCAATCATCCCCCATATCTGCATTTTTCATGTCTGGCCCTGGTCCTCTCCTATCATGCCCTGGTCCTCTCATGTCTGGATCTCTTTCCCTTCTGAAATTTGGTCCAGGACCCATTCTGTCTGACTCAGCAACCCCTCTCTCAGGCCCTCTCCAGTCATTTCCTGCACCTCTCCTATCAGGCCCTCTCCATTCATCTCCTGGGGGTCTTCTTTCAGGCCACTGGCCTTCCATATTTGACCCTCTTCTATCAGACCATACTTCCTCCATGTCCGTACCTCTACTATTGGGTCCTGAAGCCCGGCAGCCTGGCCCTCTCCATTCATCTCCCCTATTTACAGTGCTCATATCTTGCCCTGGTCCTCTTAAACCTGAATCTCGCCTAGTAGGTCTTGGTCCCCTTTTGTCTGGGCCTCTCCTGTCAGGCCCTGGGCCCTCTGTATCTGGGCCAGGCCCGCTAAAGTCTTCCCTTCCCCATTCATCTCTATGGCCTCTTCTATCATATCTAGGGCCCTCTGCATTTGGACCTTTCCTGATGCTTGGGCCTCTTAAGTCTGGACCTTCTGGCCCTCTCCAGTCAGGCCCTGGGCCCTCCAAAGCTTGACCTCTCCTTTCAGGCCTTGGTCCCCTCAAGTCTGGACATCCTGGAACTCTCCTATCAGGTCCTGGACCCTCCATACCTGGATCTCTCCTTTCAGGCCCCAGTCCCCTGAAGTCTGGACCTCCTGGAACTCTTTTATCAGGCACTGGGCTCTCTATATCTGGAGCTCTCCTCTCAGGGCCTGGTCCCCTAAAGTCTGGACCTCTCCTGTCAGGCCATGGACCCTCCATATCTGGACCCCTCCTTTCAGATCCAGGTCCCCTTAAGTGTGGACCTCCTGGACCTCTCTTCTCGGGCCCTGGGCTCTCCATATCTGGAATGCTCCTTTCAGGCCCAGGTCGCCTGATGTCTGGGCCTCCTGGTCCTATTCTATCAGGCCCTGGACCCTCCATATTTGGAACTCTCCTTTCAAGCCCAGGTCCCCTTAAATATGAACCTCCTGGGCCTCTCCTATCAGGCCCTGGGCCCTCCATACCCGGATGTCTCTGTTCAGGCCCCAGTCCCCTGATGTCTGGACCTCCTGGTCCTATCCAGTCAGGCCCTGGGCCCACCATATTAAGACCTTTCCTTTCAGATCCTGGTCCCCTAATGTTTGGACCTCCTGGTCCTCTAGTGTCAGGCCCTGGACCCCTGAAGTCTGGAGCTCCTAGTTCTCTCCTGTCAGGCCCAAGAGCCTCCATAACTGGACCTGTCCTTTCAGCCCCTGCTCCCCTGATGTTTGGACCTCCTGGTCCTCTCCTGTCAGGTCCCAGACTCGCCATAGCTGGTCCTGTCATTTCAGGCCCTGGTCCCCTGAAGTCTGGACTTACTCGTTCTCTCCTGTCAAGCCCCAGAACTTCCATGCCAGGACCTGTCCTTTCAGGCCCCAGACCCCTCATGTGTGGACCCCCTGATCCTCTCCTGTCAGGCCCTAAACCCTCCATAACTGAACCTGTCCTTTCAGACCCAAGACCCCTGAAGTCTGCACCTCCAGGTCCTCTTCTATCAGGTCCATGTTCTCTCCATTCATCTTGAATACCTGGACCTCTCATGACTGGACCTGAATCTCTCCTATATGGCCCTCTCCATTCATCTCTCATGTCTGATCCTGGACCACTACAATCTGGATCCCTCATATGTGGGCCTGAACCTCTATTTTGACACCTTTGACTCCTCAAATCTGGACCCATATGGTGTGGCCCTCTCCATTCATCCTCCCTATCTGAACCACCAACATGAGGTCCTGGGCCTCTCCATTCTAGATTAATCATGTCTGACTTGGGACCTCTACCTTCTTGACCTCTTTGTTCATTTCTCATGTCTAGCAATGGACCCTGCATGTTTGGCCCTTGCATGTCTGCATTCCCCATATCAGGACCTATTCCACCAATGGCTTGTCCTGAACTCCTTACATGTGGTCCAATCCGTTCACCCCTTGTAGCTGGGCCACTTAAATCACCCCTGTCTTGATGAGGCACCCTGTAATTTACCCCTCCTGTATCTGGCCCCCTTAATTCATGCATCATTTCTGACCGCCTCAGGTTTGGCCCATGCCCTCTCCCTTCACCTCTGATATCTGTTTGTGGTTCACTAAGCTCTTGTCCAGGCTCTCTCATGTCTTGGCCTGCACCTGAAATGTTGGGCCTTTCATCACTTATGTTTGGTCCTGGTCCCCTCATACCTAAAACTTGCCCTCTCTGTGGTCCCCACCTCTCATCTGTCACACCTGGGGTTTGTCCATCTGCTCTTAGAATGCTACCCTCTATTCCTGAAGTATCTTGCCTTAGTCTCTTCTTATCAAAATCTAGACCAGTATCTTGACCAGTTGCCATCCTGTCTGAGTTTGCATCCCTTGAATATGACCTCAAATCCCCTCTACCAGGCCATGGACCCCTTTCTTCTAGCCCTGGACCACTGTCATGCTTTGATTCCCGCCAGTCTGTTTCTGGCCCCCTAATGGCTGGACCTAGACCCCTCATTTCTGGATTTGGATCTCTTACATCTCGACCACGACCTCTTGAGCTTTTCCCTGGACAATTCATATCTGGCCCTGGAGTTCTTCTTCTTCCATTTGGATTCTGGCCTCTCACATCTGAACCTTGGCCCCTCAGAGCCGGCTCTACCACCATAAAACCTGATTCTGGACCTCTCACCTCTGGCCTTGGACCCCTTCTAGCTGGTCTTGTGCCCATATCTGGATTCTGACCTCTCATATCTGGCCCTGGACCCCTTATATCTGGCCTTGGACCACCTGGGCTTTCATCTGGTCCTGGAATGTTTATGCTTGGTCCCCTCCTATTTGGACTTGGAGATCTGAAATTTCGACTCTGACCTTTCCCATCCACACCACGATTTCTCATAGCTGATCCAGGATCCCCAATATCTGGACTTTCACCTCTAAGACCCTCAAGGTTGTGATCTTTCATAGCCCAACCTCGGCCTCGGCCTCTGCCTCTACCACGACCACGACCACAACCTGCAAAATCTGATCTATGATCTCTTACGTCTGGACCTGCATCACCTATACCAGAACATCTTTCATTCACCACATCCGGCCTGCAATCCATCATGTCTGTCTGGTCTGAACCTGGCACTCTACCTTCTGTCTGTGAACCCTTTAGAGATGGACCTCTTCCTTCCTCTACAATACCCGACCTACAATGTGGGATTTCTGTCTCTGGTCTCCATACATTTAACCTTAAGCCCATTAGAGCTGGCTGTGGACAACTAACATCTAGGCCTCTACTCTCACCCATCACAAGTCTAATATCTTGACTTGGATGATGCATATCTCGTCCAGGGCCACTCATATCTGGGCCCCTCATGTCAGGCTCTGTATTATCTGACCAAGATCCCTTCATAACTAGACTGGAATCTTGGTTTGTTGGGCAATGTGTGTTCTTCATGCCTAGAGCTCTCTTCTCATTCTGTAGGTCTGATCCTCTCATATGTGAATTTGTAACAGCTGGCGTATGCCTTTGCCCTCTCATCCCTTGCTCTTGGTGTCTTATACCAGGGCCTGGATCCTTTAGTTCAGGGTTTAAACCTTGCATGCCTAGGCCTTCCATGCCTGGTTCTGGACTTGTCATCCCTGGGCCTCTCACTGCTGGTCTTGAACCTTTTCTAGCTGGGTTTTGATCTTGAATGCCTGGGACTCTCATGTTTGGCTCAGGACTTTTCATCTCTGCCCCTGGACCCATCACACCTGGTCCCTGACTTCTCCCCACTAGGTTTCTCGTGTTTGGTCCAGGACCCCAACTGTCCGGTCTTACGCTTTGCATGCATGGACCTGTCATATCTGGTGTTGGACATCTGAGTCCTGGCTCTCTCATATCTTGATGTGGAACCCTATTTCCTGCCCCTTTAATATCTGGTCCCAGGCCCCTAATTCCTAACCCTCTCATATCTGGCCCTGGACTTCTAATTCCTCGGCCTCTCACATTTGTTCCTAGGCCCCTCATAACGTGACTGTTCATCTCTGCCTCTGAGCCTTTCCTATCTGGGTTATGATTTTTCATCCAAGAGGCCTCAACCTCTGGGTTGGGTACTCTCATCTCTGGATCTTGGCTTCTTAGATCTTGTTCTGTACCCCTACTATCTGAGCCTGTACTTGAACTTGAATGTCTTAAACTTTGACCTAATACTTCAGGACCTCTCCTTTCCATATGCTTGTCTACCCCTCTCATATCTCTGAAATCTTGGCCTATTAAATCTGGAGCTTTAATGTCTGGACTTCCCATGACTGAAAGTGGACCTCCAATGCCAGGCCATTTCATATCAGCTATTGGTGCTTGACCTTCAGTAGACAGACAACTAATTTCACCACTCACAAGTGGTGCTGAGCCGCTGATATTTAGCACAGGATCCTTGGCTTCCTCTACCTTATCTGAGTCACTCTTTTCTTTGCTGCTGGGCTTCACAAATTGTGGCTCTGGGTCAGGGCTCTGAGGAGAATCTCGAATAGGTGGATCAATTTCTCTTAGAGGAACTGTACTTTCAATTTTGCTGTTAAGCATTAATTCTTGTTGAGCAGGCGTAGCCACCTGCTGATGGTCACTACCTGTGTTGGGTTGGTCATTGAGTGGCTGTTTTTGTGGCTCTGAGTGTTTTGGTAGGTCTTCATGCTCAAGCTTAACATTTGGTAGAAGTTCATGTGAGACTGGAGGAAAGTCTTTGTCAAGGCTCTTTTGCTGTGGAGTTGCAAACTCAGCAGGATTGCATTTTGAGTGGGGTCCATCAGGATCATTTTTAATTGTAACAGGGGTGTACGATAAAGTGTTATTCTCTGCAGGAGCAGAGCTTAATGGTGTATTACTCACAATGCTTGAATGTTTTGATTCCTCAACAACTTGTGGAGAAGGTACCTTTTGCTGTCTTGGTGAAAAGGAGACAGCATCTCTTCTTCTGGGTGATGATGGAGATCTTTTATGTCCATGAGAATGGCGGCGTGAGGCATGATTCCTACGATGGCGTCCCTGGTGTTCAGACTGGTCCCTTGATCTATGCCTTGATCTGTCCCTTTCACTTCTTCTATGTCTATCCTTTTCTTTTCGTCTTCGGGAATGTGAAGGGGAGCGTTGCTGAGACCTTCCTGAGGGGCTTCGATGGCGGTCCCTTTCTCGATGACTCCGCCTCTTTGGTGACTGCCTTCGCCTTCTGCTGTGATATGAATTTGGAGTTCCCTTGTGGGAAGAACCATGCCCTGCTCTAGACAATGAGTCCCGTGTCTTCACACTTCCCCCTTGAAATACATCCTCTTGCATTTCATTGAAGAGTGATTCATCCTCTGGATCATAAGCCACATCAGAGTCCTCAATCTCTCCAGCTGAGGAATACTTGTCACTTTCCTTAACATTTTCCTGTGTTTCATTTTGTTTTGTAACAATGGATGTGTCATTTTCCAAAGGAGGATTGGTTGTTGTATCTTCAATCTTGACAGTTTTTGAATCTACACTTTGATTATTCAAAGCCTGTGTAAGGTTATTGGCCTTGTCTGTTGATTCTGAAGGCTTTGACTCTGACTGATTTATGTCATGCTGTAGAGACAAGGGCTGACTGAGAGGCAAAGATTTTGGTGGGGGAGACATCAGTGAATCAGAAACAGAAAAGTGAGCCATGAACATGCCCACAGCCTCTCTCTGTTGACGCAGTGCCTCTTCCTGTTCCTTCAATTGACGTTTTTGCTCTTCAATCTGCTTATTAAGCTCCTCAAGCATCCGTTGCTGTTCACTCAGTGTTGCAGCCGAGACAACTACAGTGCCTGTAGGGATGTTTTGCAGGACTGGGGCTGAAGTAGAAGCTTGAGCTGGGGTTGGAGTGAAAACTGGTGTTTGGATCTGTGTTGGAGTTGGGACAGGGCATGGTGTAGGAGCTAAAGCTTGGGCTGGACCAGAGTTCTTTGGTACATCAGTATCATTTTGCACATCCTCAAAGATAGTTTCATCTTCAGGATCATATGCCACATCATCTTCCTCAAAGGTCGATGGTGCGGGGCCATCTGCTTTCATTTTTTCTAAGCTATGTGGGACAACCATTCCATATCCCATTGCTGGATCATACTCCTCCTCTGGGTCATATGGTCGGTCCAATTCATTTTCTTCCTCCTCTATCTCTTTGACTTTGGATTTCTGTCCATACTGTTGGACTATAGGATCCACCATTGGGCCAGGCACTTGAGGGGGCACTGGGACCCTTGAAGCACCTACTGTGGTTATTGCAGTGTTTCCCTCAGTGGAAATGTCAGAGTCAGATGGCTTATTCCTAAACAAAGTCTTCAAGATCGTCTGAAGGGGAGTGTTATCACTAGATGTGGTGGTAAGACTCTTGTCAGAGAGGGTATTCGAGCTAGACTGAGTGGCAGGAACAGGGGTTGATGCAGAGACAGGAGGGGTCGCTCTGATGGAAGTCAACAGAGATGGTATGGTAACTGAGCCAGAGGAGGATGAGTCTGATGGTGAGCCGATACAAGGAGGGGAACCAGGTGGGGTGGTGCTGACAGGGGTCTCTGGATCATAGGGTTGGAATATCTCCAGTTTGTCAGAACCATAGAGGACTGGCGGTTTTGGGATCCACATGGGGTCTTTGGACATATGAACTTTGGGTCTCTTGTCTTCAATTTCTTGTTGGAAGTTTCCTAGACGCTTTGGTTTTTGGATAATTGCCAGTCCCAGAAGGAGATTAGGCCGGTTCTTTTCAAGCCCTATAAAATAAAGAAAATTAAGATATATAAAAATACTTAGAACGTAATTAAATTCAGGGGAAAGGGTGTTTTATTCCAGTGTCTCGTTTCCTAAATGTTGCATTGCCATTTTTGTCATTATGAATAACAATATGATTAAAAATACCCTGTTTTATTACTGAAATGTTAAATGTACAAATTAACAAGGTAGACAAAGTTTATAATGATAGGTGGCTTAACTACATCATATATAAAAAGCTTAGCCCAACCTTTTCCCCTACATCCAAACCAGGTTTTAACACAGGCACGCATCCTAGTTAAATAATGCAAGGGATTTTTATATCAGATCTTGTGTATTGGTAAATTACGGAGCCCCCTTGGGGTCAGATGAGAAAAATAAAAGATCCATGTGTAAATCTGTACTCTTGGTTCAGAAATCTTTGCGCACTGTGCACATTGTAAAATGTGCACACTGATTCATAACCCAAGCGCACAGATTGCAAATCCAAGGGCATGGTTTACAAATTCGTGCACACGGATTGCAAATCTGAGGGCACGGTTTACAAATCCGTGAGCACTGATTATGAATCCAAGAGCATGGTTTATAAACCGTGTGCACAGATTTCTAAACCGACAGTACATTTTTACACATGGATCTTTTATTTTTCTCATCTGACCCAAATAAAGTAAGTAAATGTGAGTGAGTAAATAAAAGCACAAGTCAAAGCACTGCCACACCTGGTCCTTCAAGAGGTTGCAAAATAGATGGAATGGCTTCTTTTGCGCTGAGTGGGACAAGGTATATGTCCTTGATACTACGGCTGTTGTTGGCCACCACACCAAAACGTCCTCTGCTGCTGAAGTAGGAAAACAGGGAGACATAAGCTACTTCTTCCTCCTCTGTTGCAGGGTGAAACCGGATCACACACAATTCCTGAGAAACAAAAAAAAAAACAATGAATATGTTTGCAATATTAGTATTTTTTTAAATATTGCTGTAAGAGACAGAGAAGGCAATATATACTGCTTGCCTTTGTCACAGAGGTCTTCAGTCTCGCAACATATTCCCACACAGTTTGAGGCATTATTCGTCCTCCAATTTGTATGGTGTCAGGTAGGTCCTAAGCACAAGATAAAATGTTATTCAGGGTGTTTGACAGTTTAATTCCAACCATACTTCGTGTCACTTTTTTGTTGGGATTGTGTGAAAAGGCAATCATTGTGCAAAGCAATACCGCTTTAAGATTTTCAGCAGATCCTGAAACCAGATATCCCTTGGTGACAAACTTGGCCACGCTGAGCATGTTTAGGAAGCCTTTCCATAATATGTCTTGCTTGGCCAGGAACTGGGCAGTTTCACCATCAACTGGGGAATGGGAGACTATGGTCCTGAAATCCAAACCACAACAGCACAATAACAATTGTGTAAAATGTAATGTGATGTTTCCTTATGGGCTTTATACATTAATTCCACTATTTTAAATACCTTGAAGATGAACCATAGAGTCTGGGATCTGCTGAAGAGGATGGCTTCATTAAGATAGATTTAGGTAACACTGACGTTGATGGTAGTGAGGAAGGTGGTGGCAAGGGTGGGGTGGAGGTAGTCTCTTTCAGGGGGGCATAAAGGGCTGGTTGGTTTGGGGCTGTATTAATGGGAACAGATGTGCCACTAGCCAAAACGGATGACCTGCTTGCCGCAGTGCGGGGATCACGTCTTGTGATGGTTACAGTGGACACAGCTGGAATTACAACTGGTGTATATGCTCTTGTGGCTGTCTTAGCTTTAGGTGTGTCTGGCGTTGGGGAAGCAGGAGACTCCATGACCGGAGAAACAGGAGACTCTAAAATAGGTGAGGCTGGAGACTCCATTACTGGGGATGTAGGGGATTCCATTATGGACAAGGCTGGCGAATCAATAATGAGGCTGGATGAAGGTTCCATTAGGGGAGATGCTGGAGAATCATCGTCAGGTGAGTCAGGAGGTGCCCGTAGAGGGGAGTCATCTCCTGCACAGCCTCTCCATAAGGGTTGCTTAAGATTAGAATAGCTGGACTGGCCATATTCATGCTTATCTCTTGATTGAGAAATTTTGGACTTCTTCTGTACAGGTTCCTCCTCTTCATCAGCTGGCATCTGACCTAGAGGCAGAAAGGATTTTTTCTGAGGAACTTAAAATAATGAGTGATAATAATGTTTTGCTAGGTAATGTGCAGCTACTGTCAAAAGTTTTCTCTCTATTTACCAGTGCATATCTTGCATTTTAGGTCAAAGAGGTGAGTTTTGTGCTCTGATGTTGTATCCTTGAGCATGCAGCTGAGAATATCTGGTACAGAGCTGTTCTGGCTTGGCTGGCTTGGTCTGGTTTTGAGAGCAGGAGGAAGACTTCTCTTTTGTTCCTAAGGAACAATAGACACAAACATAAAAACAAGAAAAAACCTTATTAACCCAGTATATTTGCAACTGCTTGAAAATTTAAACATCCACAGCCTTTCATAACTACTATGCCATTACACCATGCTTGCAGTACTGACAGAAAGATCTAGAGAAGTAGAGACAAAATTATGATCAAATAATAATTACAATTCCATCCATTTAATAAAAATGAGGCAGATACACACCGTGTTTCTATCAGACCTGGAGGGATTCAAACTGGGCAAATCAACCTTAACTGCCTCAGGCTTCTGCAGTAAACTAGGTGCTTTAGTGGCAGTGTCCTTAACCTATATTACACACAAGCAAGGGAAAAAGACAATCACATACAACAAAAACACTGCTTGACCATACTGAGACCTGATTATAAGGTGATGTATATTATCTGATTTTCTCTTTGTTGTGGTGCTGTAATGTGGTGCTGTAAACTGCTACACTCTACCTCAGTTGTTTCCTTTGCACTTGGTTCAGGCACCTTGGTGGCCTGCATATCCTTTTGACTCATCCTGGCCAGCCTGAAAGGACTGATTTCTCCACGTACAACTCGATACAACAGGCCCTGGAGAGGACCCATGATTAGATTGTCAAGTTTGTTAAAAAAGTACCCCTATAAAAATTCACTTCAAAAATGTATCCAATTTTAAGGTTAATATTAAAGCAGCTACAAGGAGTTTTTAACTGGTTATGAAACAGTCTCATTTTAATACCGATTCCTCTACGTGACCTACATAAGCAAACAAGGCCATCAGCAAGAGTAATGGCTATTTCTAATTAGTTATTCTAAATGCCGGCCACCGGGTTGGATTCCCCACGAAATCTGATGAAACGATTTACGGCACACAGACTGGAGGAACCTATGTTTACCGTATATGTAGCACTGTAGCATGAGGGAGTACAAAAATGTTACAAGGACGAGGGGAAGGTATTTCTCTTTGTTTGATAGTATTAAAAATAAAAATTACTTGTCGGCTTCCTGACTCATTTTAAAAAATCTCCACCTCTGTACAACCCTGCAAGATAGTGCCGCATTGCCAGATTTGGTGGTGGCAGCCTTATATGTAACCTAGGTGTATGAATGGTACAAAAATTTTTTTGCTTTGTTTCACCTTCGTCATATTTCAATTATTAATCTTACATAGCCATACATTATCTAATTACTACACATCCTGTAAACAACTGTTTAAAAAAAAATATTAAAAATAAGTTGTGTCTTTCTTCCACTCGCTTCCAGAATAAATGCACACGCTAGCAAAGATCTTTACAACACGAGATGGTGGTGCTCATGGGAAATGAAATCTTCATTCCCGGAAAACACTACCGTTCTTGTCCAAAGGGGCAAAAATTAACACAAAAGTTCCTTGTAGTAGCTTTAACATGACGAGGAAGAACAGAAAATCACAAAACAGAAAGGGGTTTTTGTCAAGTGTCAACAAACCTTGTTTCTGGGGTCTTTCAGGTTGAACATTATAGTTCTGTACTTGTTCATGTATTTGCTGTCTGTGTTCCGAAATATGTCAAACATCTCCATCTCAATGCTTGTGACAAGCTTTCCAACTTCACTCTCAGATATCTCCAAATCCTCACAATCACAAACCCTTGACAAATGAAAAAGCAATTAGTTTACCTTTAAATGCTTATGAGTATGGACCAGAGTATGTTGCGTTGTCAGCAATTCCTGATTGAAGGTTTCATGTAAGTCTGTAAAATAATTCTCACCTTTTGAACAGGATGCTGGTGAGGGAGCGCTGGATGCTCTGCCTGACCTGATTGTTGGGTTGAGAGGGTCTGGAGGAAGGAGCAATGGGCGCTGGGGACACAGGCAGATTGCGGGTTTCATTCAGCAGCGCAGGGGCTGACGAGGGCTTCAAGCCTGATGCTGAGGCAGGCACACTGCTGGGTGGTGGCTGAGGTCCAGGTTGCTTCTTGGGTATGACAAAAGCGGTCTTGGTAACTCTAAGGGCCCCTGTTTCATCCTGTCTGGAGGCTGAGGTGCTGGGGGCCTCTGGGGCTGGAGACACACTAGATTTTGCAGGAGTGGCTGGTATAGGGAGAGCTGAGTCTGGAGATTGTTTCTTTGAGGCACCACCACTATTTAATGACTTCTTTGCTCTTCCCCGAGTGTCACCCTGAGGTTGGGATGGTTCAGTGACAGGCCCAAAAGAGGGTGAAGCATCTGTAGCTGGAGCCTCACTGTCAGCCTCTACTTGTTTACTGTCCTTATCGGCTGTTAGAAAACAGAACAGCAAGGCATTTTGTAAATATGGAGTAATAAAAGTTAGACAGACACACAGACAGACAGATGAAAGTTAGTTATTAAACCTGTAATCTATAACCTAAAAAAGAATACCACTTCAACCAAACTTTATTGCAGAGAAATGTACTGGTCTAAAATTGGGCAAAAGGAGTCATAAAATATGGGAAGGAAGAAGAAAAAAAGTGACTACCAATTAATTTTGAAATACATGATCCAAAACAGAACAGAACTTTATGGCAGAGTAATTTATTGTAAAGCCATTAAACATTACTAGAGGCATATATTTATGTGCTGACTGACACAACAGAACTAGAAACATTATTCAAGATTGAAGACACATGCCCATTTAAAAACTTGTTTACATAAGTAAGTGGTGTGAGCACTTACAATGGAATTTATCTTTTATTTGTGCCAATTTAGATCACACTTTCTCTATTAAACTGATCATAAGCATAACTGAAACTTTTAAATTTCAATTCTCTTGAATATTTTATTTTATTCATCTGAAGTCCAAGATGAAGTCCAAGATAAAAGATTCTAAGAGTGGTATTCAACAGGGACCTACTAAGTGTGAGGAAAATGTTTCACATTAGAGATATGTTTGGAGCCTTTAAAACTATAAATACAATTAAACCTATTTTTTATTTTCTTCTGTTTCTCAACTCTAGATCTGGTAAACATTATTGACCCTCTTTCAAACTGTGTGGATACTATATCTGTCAATACAAGTTTTAGATAAGTATAGTGTTCAGAGCTTAAATGTTATTATTTTTTTAATTTTGTTTTGATATTTTTTATATATTTAAATGCAAAAATACTTTTTTTCCTGAATATATTTCCTACTAGACAAAGCTTGAGAACCAGTTAAGTTGCTTCATTCACTGTTTCACTGCTGTTCAGTGAGTTCCTCTGTACAGATCTGTGCACTGACTTCTAAATCTGATCTGGAGACAAAGGGTGAGCTCTTCTATCAGGGCCAGTACACTGTGAAATGACCTGCCTGAGGAGGTCAAGCTAACTAACTTTGTCTCTGTTTTAAAACACTGTTGAAACAGTTTTTCAGGTTTGCTTTTATATGAATGGTTATGGTACACTTTAAAAATACCTGTGTATTTCCTCTCTACATTACTTGTACTTTGGTCTGTGATTATGCATTTGACACTTGATTTTTGTTGTAAAGCACTTTAACCTAATTTCAAAAAGTACACTGAGATGAGAGCATGCACTGCAGCTAAGGATTAGATCTTCGGATGGCAACGATGTTTCGCAAGCATTTCAAAAATATAGATTTATTTAGTTGAAATGCCAAATGTAAGAACAATCATAAGAACAACCTCCTGAAATCAAGTATGACACGAAATTCTTTTTTTTCTTTTGCTAGAATTCTGAAAGGAGGGAAGCCAGGCACTCCAAGCTGGAACTTGCATCGGCCAACTTCATCTGTAAAGGGTTTGATGTATTTTTAAACGTAGGAGGTGGGAAAAAGTCAGCTTCACAAATTATGGATTGCAGGTTTAATGCTGTGTATAAAAAAACACAGCAAAACAATGATGTTCTCTTTCTTAATTGTGCACAAACAAACAAAATTCAAAGATATAAATTGTAAAATCCACAAGGGCAGGTAGAGAGGCACAGTGTGAAAGAGAGGGAATATAAAAAGCGTGTTTCTGGTGGGTTATGTTTACACAATATCAGCCTTATGGATGACACCATTCAGGTCCTTCTTGACCAATCATGGATCATGCAAAATTTCCAATTAAAGGGGAATACCACTGAATTCGAGCATACAGATAACTCATAGTCCTCCAGACAATGAGGTCTGCATCTGTAAATATTTATGCTAGATGTGAGGGGAGACAGTAAGTCTCCCATAACCTTACATGGGAGACAAACTGAACAGAAAGGTCACCAGAAGTGGTATTTCTTTTGACTGCTGAAGAGAAATTGCTGCGAATCAGGAAGTTATGAAACACTCATCCAGAGCTGTGACTGAAAGTGTTGTAACCTTTTTCTTCACTTGTTTGGTATGGCAATACATTGCTCAGGTCAGGATGCAGTTGGAAAGGATTAGATTCACAGCAGAAAAAAAATGGCTGCAATCCTCCTGTCTCCTTTGTATTCTTCCCCTGTATGCAATGTACAGCTACAAAGTTGATCACTGGCGCTTCTCACCCAGCCAGTTCTTTCCCTCTGAAAGAATGCTTAACGCTATCAGGACCAGGACATCTCACTTTCATCACAGCCTGTTCCTGAGGCAGCACAGGTGTGGAAGTTGATGGGACTGGGTGTATATTTATTGACATAATTGGCAATGCTATAAAATGCAGGATATA
>OMKZ01037069.1:0-10062 GCA_900302535.1 Neoniphon sammara | reverse complement strand
CGCGGCACCACAGGCTCAGTCAATTAAATTTCATGAGGCACCACAGCGGTGAGCGCTAACCCAAGGTTAGACAATGTAGCCCAGAGCTGGGGCTACAGGGGTGAGGAGGTGTGGGGGGGTGTTTATCAGGAGGAATACAGGAGAAAGAGGAGGAAGACAGGCAGGCAGGCAGACAGACAGACAGACAGACAGGGAGCTGTACTCACAAGGCAAAACATCCTTGTATCTATTCTTGTCCATGTTCTCAGGGAGCCGAGCGCAGGCTATCGAGAGGCCGGGCTTCCTCCTGTATAGATTCTGGAGCACACAAGCACACACATACGCACAAATATACACACAAACAGACACACGTACACATTTAAACACACCAACTCTTTGTTAATATAGAAGGTCAGGAAACCAGTCCAAGTCCAGCAGATTAGGGCCAACATCTGTCCCGCAAACTGCACTTAAAAGGCGTCATTATGATTCCCAAATAAGTGAGTGGGACATACTAAATCCTGCTTAAGGTATTACGAGAAATACAGAACTACATTTTTTTTGTTCACCTATACAGAATACTCTTAAATACCCGTCCTCTGTTTAGCCTCCACTTGCATATTAAATACCTCAAAGTGGAAGGAGAGTGTGCCTGACTGTATTCCTCTCTCCAGCTGTCTCATTGATTCCTCCAGTGTGGTGACCCGCTCCGACTGGCCGGGCGACTGCGGCTTTTCTCCCTGTGATTGGTTGGTGAGTGAGAGGGTGGGGGGAAATTGCAGCAGGGGTGCGACCCGCCCAGGACCTGGAATGACAAGGATGTTCAAGACTGGAATACATAATCACCAAAAACATGACATGTGCGCCCTCAGAGCGCACGCCGTTCACTGTGCAGCCGCTCACTCTTTCAGATTTACTCTCTCTCTCACACACACACCTTTTCGTCTGATGAGCAAGGCCAGCTCTCTGGAATGTGACTCTCTGCTGGCTCGTATGAACATGACAACCTGGTCATGTGTGTGTTCAGAAATGTCTCGACCGTTGATGAGCACCACCAGGTCGCCCTCCAGCAGCTTGGGCTCACATCGACCTGCCTGCAAACACACACGGCCTTTTAAACATGGCATCTTTATTCATGAGCCATTTAACACTTCCATTCATCTATCCATTAGTCTGCCCATCCTCCAGTCCACCACTTCATCCATCTGTCCATCCATCCTTCGTTCCATCTGACCATCAGGCCACCCACCCACTTGTCCATCCATTCGTCTGTTCAATTTGTGTTTACATTTAATAACAGCGTGATTTTGACAAAACACGGAGGCACCAGATGCTCAAAAAACAAACACGTCTGAGGCTGTTTTTACCGGGGAGTCAGGCTTAACGTGGGATATGGCGAGAGGCATCTTCTGATCCACGCCGCCCTGGAAGGAAGGAAGGAAGGAGCAAAAATGAAATCTTCCAAGGGGCTGGGGACAGGCAATATCAGCAGAATGTGTGTGCATCTGCGATTTGAAAAATAAATAAATAAATCAAAGTTTCTGAGAGTGCGGTGTGTGTGTGTGTGTGTGTGTGTGTGTGTGTAAGAGAGAGACTCACTTTAACATTGAAGCCAAACTTGCCCTCGTTATCTGGGGCAATGCGGATCAGCAGCAGGTCACCATCACCGAGAGCACGCTGCATAGACACAAGGACTCAGAATCAAGACGCGCGCGCACGCACGCACACACACACACGCACACACACAGGCTAGATGATTAAATAACTGACCCTGTCCCAGCCGTGTGAACCGGGATCACCATCCTCCTCTCCCGCGCTGATGTCATCAGTCTGCGACCAACTCTCCTGCCCTTGGCTGTGTGTGGCAGAGAGCCTGATGTACACAGAGATGGCATCAGTTAGATGAACATGAAAGAAAGAGAGCGACTAAGATTCCATTTCCATCCTAACCAATACTAACTGATGAGGTGAAGAGTCTCCCTCACTGTCCTTGCTGCTGCTGACAGAGGCCCTGTATGTGTAGAAGACATCCTCCCCCTCCGACATGTCTTTCAGATCATTGGTCAGCTCCACTGAAGATGGGCGGGGTTTACGGATGCCATGCCGAACTCGAGGACTTCGCCTGCCACAGAGACAAAACAACAGTTTTGAGCAGTTTGTGCAAAACTCAAATTAAGGGTTTTAAATGAATAGTTCCACCCTAGAAAATGGCAATTTTGACATCATTTACTCACGCTGATGTCAGATGAAATGACAAGTTAGCTACTGGAGCTGCATATAAGCCTTCTCCAAAACAACTCAAGTTCATAGGAACTGGCTTTTTACAGCTCCAAAAAGGATAAAATAGTGCCACTGACTTAACCCAAAAAAGCTCATGAAGTATAAACTAAGTGCTGTGAAGCCAAACAATTTCAGCTCTTAAAGAGACCAATATTTAGTTCAGCCCAAGCCCTGTTTTTGAAAATGTTCATGCTTACGTACAGCAGCATGTTACTCAGCACAAACACGAATGCACATTATTGCACCAACCACCTCTGCATGACCTTAGGCTCGACTGAGGCACCCTGAGCTTTCTATGTTTGTGTGACAGAGAGCTCTGGGTAGCAGTGTAAACACGAAAAAGGGCAAAGGTCACATGTTCATGTCAAGTAGAGCATGAACCACAACGTGGGAGTGCGTCAGTGTGAATGTTTTCAATAACTTCTTTTGAGGACTTGTGCTAAATGCTGGTGTAAATATAGGTCCTTTGAACGCATGGAGCAATTGTTTGAATTCATAACAATCAGATTATGCTGCACAAGCTGTTTGGAGCAATTGTATAGTATTTTTTTCCATTTTTTGAACTCCAAAGAACCAGTTCTGTTCACTTCAATTATTTTGTAGAAAGCTGACATGAAGCTGCACTGGCTAATTCACTGTGCGTTATGTGGATAAACAACCTTCACTGGTGTTTCAACTGACATAAAGTTGAGTAAATAATGACAAAATGTTGGGGGTGTTTTTGGGCGAATTATTCCTTTAACCCGTGAGCGAACACAAACTGGGTTGAAGAAATCCAAGCTAATACTGGGTTTATGTTTGTGCACAAATGAAGTCTTGAGCAAAAAATGTGGTCACTTGTGGCATGTCTTGGCATGGCTGGGGATGATGTTGCAGGTCGTACCAGTTGGGTGTGGTCGGCGGGGATCTGGATGGCAGACTTTTGGTCTCTAGATACTCTGATGAAATCGACCTCTGCAGGACTGGGTTCCACACCATCCCTCCTACCACACGCCGGCACACTGGGCCACTGCAGATTAAGGAGACAGAGAGAAAAACTGTAAAATCTCAATATTTATTATAAGCTTGTGTGTGTGTGTGTGTACATGTGTGTGTGTACATGTGTGTGCTCACCTCTCTGTTTTTGTGGTTCCCAGGCCCAAGTGCTGTGTGAGCAGTTTGCTGTAGGACTGAATGGTGCTGTTGTTGTGTTTGGGGCTCTTGGCAGTCCGGTTGGAGCTGAAGAAGGAGTGATGATCCACACAAGACCTCCACAGGTTCTTACAGGTTTTGGGACAAGGGAGAGCCAGAGGAACCACACAGTCCTGCGTCTCCCCCTGAAACACACCGTGGACAATATGCTTTATGCAATACTTGTTTTTCCCCTCAAAAATGGAGGATTAATATGATATCCAATGTTCAAGATCACATCATCTCTGCTGTGCACCCTAAATGAAAATTCCAAATTAAAAGCACATTAACACTGTTTAGAAACAGGGATGGTAACTTACATTGCGTTTCTGGTACCATTTTGTTGCTTTAGGGTGTATTTCTGTTTTTACATTGGTAAAAAAAACACCAAACGTGAAGCACACAGAGAGCAGCTGCAGCTGTAGTTCTCTCAGTGTTTTTTAAAACTGCTGCAAATTGGTGCCCTTGAAGAAGCCCTTGCTCTTTTATGTTTAGCAGTTTACACAGAAAACTGACAGATAAGATTTGAGTTTTTTTTTTTTTCAATTGAAAGCCAGTGTAGCTGTGCTGAGAATATCATCCAGTGATGTCCATGGATTTTTGGCTAGTTAGCTGCAGAATAACAAACATACAAATATCAAACCATAAAACAGCACCAGCAAAGCAACGTAAATTGCCAATCCAAGGTTTTAAATAATGTTAATGTGCTTGAGGCTGAAATTTTCCTTTAGGAACTGATAACAGACTTATAAACTATTAAAATAGAACAGCAAGTGCCTCACATGTTTTCGTTTAAGATGGATGAAGAAGCGTTTCCTCTTAAAGGAGATCTTGATGATGTTTCCCCTGCATGGGAAGAGGGAAGGTGAGTCAAAGGTCAGAAAATAATAGTCAGAACAAACCATCTCATCAGTAAAATCATCACTCACCAGGGGAAGAAACTGGAGCAAATCATATTGCAGAACACTGCAACACCACTTGAGGCCAAGCCCACCAACAGAGGGGCGTTGTTGGGATCCTGAGACAGAGGAAGGGGTGCAGGAAAGCGGGAGAGACAGAAAGTGATAAATGGAAGTAATGAAGAGGATGTGGGGGGAGTTAAACTGGAGCAAGATGATTAAATAAATGAATAAATGGGAGATAAACCAAGAGAGACAGCTACCATGGCAGCGTGCAGTTCCACTCCATACAGCTCCAGCGTGCGTGCCGTGTTGAGGAAGCACAGCTCTGCCTCGCTCTGCTTCAGCCCCCTGGGAACACACACACACACACACACACACATAAACATACACAAATCACAGAGGGTCAAGACCAACGACAGAGAACCTGCTCAGCAACAAACCAGCTGTTTCCGAATGAGAGCTGGAGGCAAAGGTGTGTTTGCAGTACTTGTGCTGTGGATGCAGATCCTCTACTTTGGACAGAAAGTCGTCATCCTGCTCAGGGAGGAAGTGGCACTTAGACAGGTAGCCAGGCAGTCGGGAGGGGATGTGATCGCCCAGCTCCGCTACAGGGGAGAGAGACTGAGTTACAACACAGAGACACATAAACACAGCTGGACACTGACGTCTGGGCCGCTTTAAGAGGGATACTACTTATTGTGAGCTTCTCCTATAGAAATAATTACTCATATGGTTATAATTAAGTCATTAATTATTTGTTTCTTTAGAAAGAGACAGGAAGCTGACTTACACTGAACAGCGTAAGAGGCCAGCACTACAGCTGCACTCAGCGGGCACTGCAACCTGCAATCAGACTGTATGATTACACATTGTAACAAGTACACCACTGATGGAAACTGTGCACAAGGGGATAGATGTTTTTGTGTGTGGGTGAATGTGCGCACGCATGAATGTGTTCCCATGGTACCCTACTAACCTTCCCTCTCTGATGTCACTCCTGATCTGGAGGAAGTACAGGTGCCTGCAGAGATGAGACAAGAGGAACTTAAATGCCAGGGAGAGGCAGCTATATGCCATGTGGGGCAGCGTGAGCAGAGGGTTTCACTCCATCTAGAGAGGACGCCGGGTGATTTCACTGATTAGCACATCTTCAACCAGAGGGGACAAACTAATCAGTGAAATCACCTGCTGTGGTCTTTAGCTGGAATTAAAGCCTGTCAATTCTCTGCCCTACGTGGTGTGTGATTGCCTGTGCTTGTTATACACCCGCTGCATCTAATCAGCCCACTCCCATATCATCAGTGTCCTGCAGAAACATCTTATTAGTTTTTGTTTTACTTTCATCAACAAAATGTTACTGTATCATGCAAACAAGAATTTCTTTCATTACCTAGTATTAAGCAAACCACTGATAATGAATTATAAAATGTCAAAATTAGACAGACATCAATGGATAAATCAGCAAATTTTTTTTTTCATAATCCCTGAAAAAGTTACTTTTCTGAAAAATCTTCTACAAATCAGTAACTAATAATATATAACCACTAACAAAACCCCACAATAATATATAATCACTGCCAAAACCCACAATATACAAAAGCTCTTCACAAACCGGGCTGCACGGCCATGACAAAAGAGGGAGACACACACAACCAAGCCAATTAACAAAATATGGCACACACACTCACCTTGTCTGTTCATGCTGCAGAGAGTTTGGGTCAGAGATGAAGAATCGTACTCTGAAGTTCAGATAGAAGGGGGACACAAGGCCTGCAGAGAGATCATACCTCATCAAACATGGCATACACACCAGCACCTCGAGAACAAGAGTGGTATTACAGTGTGATGTTAAACTAAGAACTTCAAAATTTTCTCCAGTTTGAGGTAGTTCTGAGGAAAGACAGTATTCCCCACAGCCGATACCTTTCATCTGCTTCTTCAAGGGCTTCTCTGGCTCCAACCATCTCTGAAAGAGAAAAGGGAGCTCATGAGACACAAGGCATAATTGGGGTTGAACAAAATATATATAAATATACCCTGTGGTTATCTTCAGATAAACAGCCAGCAGTGCAGTACATTACAATCTCAGCCCAAATGTGCAGCAGATGAACAGTCAGCTCACAGGAGAGTGTGTGTTGGCTGTGATGGAAGCCGTGGTGGGCTCTCTGAGCTGCAGACTGAAAAACTGCCTCTCCAGCAGGCCCAGGTGGTCACATACCAGATCCAATAGAACCGCACCTTCATCCTGCTTCTGAAAGGAGGGAACACTACAGAAAATTACTGACAATCACGGTGCCAAGTGTAAAACTTAGTCTGCCATCCAAGTGGTCCAAATGTGCACATGGATATAAATACATATTGATACTGCTGAGTGCATGCATGATAAATGATGAGAGTTTTGCATTGGAATCATTTCACACACTACACCAACTCTCCCTCTGATACTATAACTACCCTTGGCTCATATAGAGATGCTGCATATCTTCTGTCCTAGAAAGCAATATTGCGGCTGCCTTTCAGTGTGTGTTTGTATGCATGTGCTTGTGTGTGCTGATCAAAGGTTGTGTATGGCATGATATGATGATGATGTGACAGGCTCCCAGGTGTGAAAACCACTGTGCACAGTATGAAAAAGCGCTGTACGTTGTAAAAGGTGAACAAGTCCTTCAGACCAAGGTCAAAGTGTTGAGCAAGAGAGACGGATCAATGGAAGTAGGGAAGGGGAGTCTCTTATTGTATCACACACTGACACTACAATCATTAGCACAGCACTGATACAGTTAGGAGGAACATATGATCTCTTCAATGAGAGAAAAGGAGCTGTGTGTGTGTGTGTGTGTGTGTGTGTATGTGGCATTGTGTGTTACATACGCTGACTCTGAAGGTCTGGATGGTGCCGTCCAGCAGCTGAACTAGGCAGAGCAGGTCCGGTTTTGGCATGTCTGTTACCACGGTAACTCGGCCTCCCTCTCAAGACAAACACCCTGCCCTTAGCTCGTCACTGAGTGAGGACCTGGAAAGACACACGCACAAACACACACGCACACACCCACAGTGTCAGATGTTTCCAGGCTGTTGTCTTCCAATGAAAGCACCTCCCAAAGGATGACATTGTGCGGTGAGTAATACATGTGCTGGATGGAGTATCAGGCCGCAGTGAGTAATGCACTGTGAATGTGAAGGAGTGACTGTGTGTGTGTATGTGTGTGTGTGTGTGTAATCCATTATTATTTGGCCTGGGTCTGAACATGTCCCTTCTCTCTCCCTCCTGCTCTCCCTCCGAGTCTCTCCGCCTTACGCAGGCAGCTGAATGATAAGAATGTTAAATATTCTCAGAGTTGAACACGCCCATCCACAGCGCTACGGCAGATCTCAGACCTGCCATTAAACACAATCCATGCAGCATGCACACAAATAAATAGGCACGCACACACACACATGTACAGTCACTCAAGCATCCATGCACACACTCATAGCCAACAGGTTACCCAATGCCATGAGAATATAACTGTGTGTGTGTATGTGTGCATCCATACTGCCTGTTTACACGCACATGAGTTCTGTCTTGGTTTTCAGGTGTATAGTTAATGGATTCTGGCTGGCTTGTCTTGGACTCTTTCTAGAAGACGCACAAATGTTTGAGTTAATGTTTGAACACAGTGACACACTCAGAATACATTACACAGAGCTTGTCTCAGTTTGATGACTTGTTTTCCATTATAACCCTCTCACAGGCCAACCCCTGATGAATTTACAAGTAAATGCTGCGGTTGAAAGTACAACTGTCGTGTACTAGAGGCTGACTTCATTGGATGTTTTGCATCTTCTTGCATCTATTTGTGTTATGTTGTGCTTTTCCTCATATATGAGTTAGCTGCGGGATAAACTAACGCCATGAGTAGTCCTTGTGTTGTTGTTACCCCATTACCAAGATCATTTATTGTCATGTAAGCGTTATAAGCGCGAGGGTGAAATTATTAGGGCACAATCTGATGTAAACAACGCTTAGCATAGATGGTAAACCTCACGCCCGGATCGTCTCGTTTACTTTACCAAATATACAGAGAGAAATAAGCTAGGCCTATCTCAAAGAAACGTTCCTGGGCCCCGAGCTGGCAATCAATACAACCTGTCGATAATGAGCTGTGACCTCCATGTACTTTGAGACGCAACACGAACAAGGAACCTGTTGCCAACCTGAGGTTATCTACAGCTACACCCAAAAGGAGGAACACACCATTCGCAAACTTTCCTTCAACTCCGATCCTACAACTTGGCCAAGTGATTGTTTTGGAGGAAAAGATTTAGCTTAAAAGAAGATGCATTTCTACCTCAGTCATCCAGCTTCATAAGCGAACCATTTTCTCGACAGCTCAGTTGTTGTCCAGTGTGAAAGCCTCGGGACGGGGCGCGCCAGACGGGCCAGGTAGAGTTAGGTAAATATCCGGGACAAGTTTCTCATCCCTGGCTGCCGTGATCCCGCGCGGCCCCGCCCCTTCACCGTGCGCGCTCCCGAGCTCTTGGAAGAGATGCGCGTTTCCGGGGCCCGATAAGTATTGTAATTTCCCAAACTTTTTCATACTGAGGGTCCACCAAAACGCATAGACTACGGAACTTCACTGGAACCACGCCAGAGAAGGTTTTTTTATGTTTTAGCATAGAACTGCATAAGTGACCACGCTGAGTGAGGGCCGGCAACTAAATCAAAATCCCCAAAAGTTACTGAAATGTTTACTGGAACCCCTAAAGACCCCGAAAGGACCCCAGGTTGAGAAAGAGCAGGGAATTTAGGACCCACTTGAGAAAGTTTTGGTGATAAAATGAAGGAAAATTACAGTTGATAAATGTGGGGAAATTCTTGCCTAAATTGATAAAACTCTAAATCGGTCTAAATCAATAAAAGAACAATTAACTTTTTACGTAATGGTTATAAGTAAAAGGCAAGAGGCCAAGTCGAGCTCCTCCTTGGAAAAGTGGAAAATCCATTACCATCTTCAATTAGGGCACAGTAAGGCCAATAAGGGAAAGTAAGGTGTCATCACGGCTTAACTGGTGGTGCATTCATGTGACAGAGCGGTGGGTGGCAATAGGCTGATAACAAAGTACGTTCTTCCTCTTCTTTTTTCTCTCTTTTTTTTTCTTTCTTTTTTTTTTTTTTTTAAATTAAGACTAGACTGAAGTTAAATATTACAAAGGTGCTAGACTGTTCCAATAATTCCTCCGGATTACTGTCGCCATCTACAGGACAGATTAACAACTGCTGCAGTCATGGGTGAAATTATCCTCCATAGTCACTTGTTCTTTCATGGAAACCCATATGGGATGTTTTATGTATATATGTATTACATATATTACCCCACTTTGAACAGCAACGAATGCCCTGTTTGTGTTTTTTAAAACTTTATTATTATTATGATTATTATTATTATTAGTAGTAGTAGTATTGTAATAATGATAATGATAATAATAATAATAATAATAATAATTACTACTACTACTACTACTACTATTATTATTGTTGTTGTTGTTATTATTATTATTGTTACGTTATTTATAATTTTTGTGTTTGTTAATATGTTCATTTTTTTCTGTTGGAGTGGTTGTTAATATACATTTGAATATCCAGGCTTGCCTATTGTTTCTGCCCTCAGCAGAAATATATCTAATCTCATCTTTCTCTAACCTACAGTATGCATTTGTTTTTGCTGGCATTTCTGGTTTTCTTTGTAAG
>OMKZ01037053.1:3600-15621 GCA_900302535.1 Neoniphon sammara | reverse complement strand
ACACTTACTCCCCTCTCAACACTGTCTGTGTCCTCCTTCCATACCGGAACACACACACACACACACACACACACACACACACACACTCACATACATATACACACAGGAGTCTCTTGCGTCTTGTCACACACACTTTGGTTTTCCGGGGCTATCAAAGTGCTGAGTGCAAACTCTCTCCTCCAAAAACTGTCACATGTCATCAGAGGTGTCTCGCTCCCTGCGGTAACCCTCTGAGCTCCTGGCACTAGAACAAGTCATTATTTCCATGGTAAAGGTCAGGAGCTCTGTCACCTGACTCTGAAGTGGAGCTGAGCAGAGTCGCCCCCTGACAATGACCAAAGGTCAGTTTTCTGTTTTGCTTCCTAATACTGTGGGTACAGACCGGAGGAGGACACACCGCTCCCAGATCTGTGTCTAGGAGCCCCTTCTGGTCACAGCGACTTCCAGAAGTGAAGGTTCAGATAATTGGCTGCAGGGAGCTCTATAATGAGCCTGAAGTGCTGTAATATGACACATCTTAAAGGAGGGATATTTTAATAGGGCAATTACAACAGCGAGGGTAAAGTTTTGTGTGGGGAGAGTGATTGTTTTGGAGGGGCGTTGTGTTAAGGAATTCAGTGGCATTTAGCGCCATTATCTATTATGTGGCCAAGTGCTGAGGAGACTTTCACTGTGATTACAATCTCACTGGAGCCTATCTCTGTCTGAATTATCTGACCCGACAGTGCAGGTCACATTATGCCTAAGAGTGCTATTTTCAGTTATTATCTTAGATTATGCAGAGAAAATGGATAGCTGGCTGTAGTCAGACCTCTCTGGAGATTTGATGGTTTAAACTCATGAATGAGCCTGTTGGCAAATTCAGTCTGACTTCAGATATTTCCAGCATCATCTGGAATATGAGGATTATTATATTTAAGCACAGAGCCTTTCTATTACGCTGTGTGGTGCATTTAAGAGCATTGAATAATTAAACAAGGTGCTGTTTAATTCAGCACAATTCATATGCTCAGTTTCATTCTAAGATTTTGCCCCTAGCAATGCCAACCATCCACCACCTCTGAACCGCTCAAACTTACCAACCACAAAGCCAACCAGTCAGCTCTCTGACACTGACCCGCCTAGCCTGCCTCATTTTAACAATGCTCCCCTCTCCCCTTCAATCATCCAAACTGGCCTGACTATAGATGAGGTTAACTACAGCATAAGCCCCACTTCCAGGAGTCACCAGGGCCAATTATATCAGCCTGACTACTCTTCCCAACCTGAGCTCCATGGTGTGGAAAATGCAGTTCCACTGGCTGCATCACTGGGGACAGGACAGGCTAGCGCTGTCTGGAGCCTGAGCCAAGCACAGGCCAATTTGGCATGCAGAGGTCTATGGAGAATAAGCCTGATGAAATATATATATGATCTTCTTCAAACATGTATTGTTCCGCGCTGCTGTGTCTTATCAGGCTGGCTCCCTCCTGATGTCTTCCAGGCTTGGCAGAGCGAGACTCTACAGTGCAGACTGGGGAGGGCCGATGCACAAGGAATGCTAAGGTCCTTTCAACACCCATAATAAACAGAGCAGAGGCAGGCCATATGTTGCCTACTTATTGATGACAGCAGGTTCAAAGCACTGATACCACAAGAAAAAAACTGTTTAATAAGTGGGCCAACATGTAATGAAATCATTGTTTCCTACTCATTACAGATAACAGTGAACCAGTTATCACATTTTTATGTGTAATGTGGCCCTCATCTGACTTCAATGAGTCTATTTAACTTGCTTATTATGCTTCAGACTAATCAAACCAGTTTTATTGCAGATACAGAGCCCTTAGTATCCCATTTAAAACCAGCCGGCTTTGCTTCAGTAAATTCAATGTCCAAAGTAAGAGTGCACACATTACATTTTGGTTCTTAAATTTGCCAAATACATCTGTGGGACACTGGTGACCTCTGCCTGTCACTGGAGGAAGTGCATCCAGCTATCAAACACTGGTGTACTAAGACTTGACACACAATCCAAGAACTGAGCTGCAGTTGAGGTGACAACTTGAATCATTTTTTTTTTAATTGAAATGACAAGTATAAGAAATTGCTTAAAAAGGCACATTATATGCTAACCTAATATGATGTGCATATGTGAACATTTTACATCAATAACTCCCATAGTAACATTTTAACATATTTATTTTGAAACAGGTCCCCATTTTGGTGATGGAAAAAAAACTGCTGCAACTTTTGCCTCAACAAAAAGAAATCAACCCAGAGACAGACTTAAGAGTGAACATAATTTATTTACCAGAGTTACAATTTACACAGAGAGGGAAGGACAGAGGAGGTGCCTCAATGATGATGCTTCTGCTTGAACTGTAATCCACAGTAGCCACATGTGCCCACTTTGGTCTCTTTATCCTAGAGACACAGAGGACAAAGTAATTATCAAGATCGACATCATTTGGTGCCTATGAATGCAGTATAATAATCCAATGTCACCCTTATTAAGGCAATACTCAAAATGTCATGTAAACACCTTACTCTGCTCAGGGACTGATATTTGCATAGACCAAATCACCTTGATTTCAGCTCATAACATGATATCTTCATTTTGCAATGTAAACACCATAGCATAAAGGTCACGGCCTGGCATAAAGGTCATAGAGGAGTTTCACTAAAATGCACTGGTTGTGCGATAGTTCATGAATAACAACGCGGTGACAAAAGTGTTGCAGGGCGCATGAATACGTTACATCATTTTCTGCTTTCGAATGTCAATGAGAATAATACTGTTTGAATATTGGTGTCCTGTCTGCATATCAATGCAACCTGACAAAATGCTCTCACGTTCTGTCTGACATTGAGATGACCGGATCTCACTGTCTCACTGTTCTGTAAGCTAACCCCCTAACCAAATATAATCCATGAAGCAGTGAAGTTGTAACACTTTGAATCGTGTCTATGTTTTGATCTAATTCAGAGTAAATGGAAGTATTGTGTGCATGTATTCTGTATGAGAATACCAGTCCTATATGATAAAATGAGGTTTTGAAGGAATGGTGCTGGGCAATATTAAAGCACATGCCTGGTACAGTAATAGAAACTGTTTTGGTTCCTGTTACTGTATCAAGCATGTGTGGTCCTGTTTGTGGAGAACAGGAATACAATGACGGCGTCAGTGTCCTTTCAACATGAGAAATGCAAATTTGACTCAATGTAGTATTCAATTCAAAATGAAATACTGACATGCTTCAAGTACAAGTTGCAGTTCATTTATTTATATAGCCCTGTATCACAAGCATGTCTCAAAGGCCTTTATGAAAAGGCCTACCTAGATCAACAATCAATCACAGAACAATACACCAATATAAACTCTGCAGAGCAAACACTGAGAAAGTTGTGCAAATGTGGCTATAATAGAATTTGTAAATGGAGTCTAAAGGACTGGAAAAGAAACATGTCAAACATACAAACATGTCACCCCCAAGAATGATACAGTTACTGCTTGGGCAACAGTGCGCTTCATCCCTTCCAGTTTCCTCAAAGTCAGACTAGTAGTGTAGTAATTATGACCTGTCAAAGTTTGAATTGAAAGTTTGAAGTTTTGGTGTCCCCATCAGGCTAATCAGTGTAGTTTTCCAAAATGTATTACCCACCAAGGTTGCATCCAAATCTCACGTGGTAGAAAAAATTAAATACATGTCCAAATCTGTACCCTCAGATTCATAAACCGTACCCTCGCATTACAAATCTGTACCCACAGATTTGTAAACTGTTCTCTCAGATCTGAAAACTGTACCCTCAGATGTTATTTTTTCCCCCCAAACAACTTTATATACCAGAATACAAAAATACAAACAAGCAAGGTAATGAGCAGCCAAAAGGCATTGTGATTGTTAGCGTTTCTTTGTAAAAGGCAGACAAATATGTAAAAAGAAACTAAAGAAAACTAAATACATAAAATAAACCCCTTGGAATTGTAAACCAGTGCTATACTCTATATGTTTTTTGCCCCCACTGTTGACTGTGAGGCAGCGCTGTCTGGCAGTGGTTACATTTAGGGCCTTAGGTGAGGGTTAGGAGCTACTGGCTTACAGGTAATTTTCAGGGGAAGAAAGTACAATGAGTTTCTATACTGCTGATACTGCATGATTTCTGGAAGTCTTTTCACCATTGTTTTCCCCCATTTTAAATTTTACTTTTAACGCATGATAACTGCAATACTACTAAATAAAGAACAACGGGAGTCTCCTGCATAAATAATATTATGGGATTATGTCAGGCCATAGTGTATAAATGTTTCAAATTCATTTCTAAGAAATCAGTTTTCTGTTGGTTATCAAATGGCACTAAATACTACATTTTACATAAACCGCATCCACCATTACTATGGTGAAGACGCAAGGTAAGCTGCTTTACATATCTGAAGGTACAGGTTTGTAAATCCAATAGTAAGGTTTACAAATCTGAGGGTACAGATTTGTATATGATTAATTTTTTTCTACCATGTGATCCCAAGGGGGTTCCGTTCAAATCAGATTGGAGATGTCCCAGATATCACCTGAGATTATCACATTTGATGGACAGGCAGATGGACAAACAAAATTATTTGTTCACTTAAAATTATATGAGAATGCACATCCACAAAAACCCATTTCAGCCAGTGTTGGTGTATAGGAAATAGGAAAATCTTTAAAAAAATAAAGAAAAAATGTAGGTCACACTTGATTTGGACTGTCCAATGTTAATATTCAACTTAGTATGCATTTCACAACTGAGTCACTGAAGATACTTAATATCAAGCTGTCCAATGTAAATACTCAACTTAGTGTCACTAGACTATCATTTGACTTTTAACTTTGTATCAGTTTGGATTAAGCTGATACAAAATGAATACTAATTTGAATATTAATAAAATGTATCCCACATTCATCACTCATCCAGTATTCCTCAGGACAAAATTATTTGGTCATACAAGTGTGTGCAGGCTCTCACCAGGTTGATGTAGACTTTGGGGTGGCCCAGGGCTCCTCCACCTCCATCACAGGACACCACTCTGGCCCCAATGTCAGTCACTGGCTCCTCTGCCACCAACTTGATGGCAAAATTCTTATTCACCTGGACACAGATAATTCCACACATTTGCCTCATTGCCACCTTGCACATTACTAGTAAGCAAAATGAGGTTTATACCAAAGGTAAGATATGAGCCTTCAGTGAACTGAACAACAAATGTTTTTAACAGGTACCACACACAGAGAGGCTATCTGGGTGTGAATTAACAGTGTTTTGATAACTCAGTGCTTGCAATGATGTCCACCTGTTGGCCTAATATATGATGTCTATTCCTAATTTAGGCATATCATGTCCAAAACAACAAACTGTCCATATTTCACCAATACTATTGGTTTTTAAATTGGTTCAGTAGCAAAGACTTCTCATGCATGAAAAGAAGAGATATGGGTATACAACTAGCCTTAGCTAACACTACGGAACTTAAACAATCGCCTCGTATAACTTACCTCTTTCTGTCTGCCAACGAATCTGGCTCTCCTGTGATCGTTTTCATCATACACCTGAGTGCAGGAAACAATAAGATTTGGATTGTCAGGCAACAACGGTACATGCTATTACTGCGCTGACATTATTGGGTCCATTATCGGACATAATCTTGCTAGAGCAAGATAGCGAGATTTCTTTTCCTGACCTCTTTAGCATCAGCATCATTTCTCCATTCCACCACAACTATTTGTTGACAAAATTGTTTTTCTCAGGTAACGTTAATGATGGATGCCCTAACTTTACCTGTCCGATAATGGACCAATTTACATTTGTAGCTAACGTTAGTTAACTGGTACAGGGCTAAGGTTAGCTAGTCCAGACTTCTCACCTCCAGCCGGGAGCAAAGCATTACGCACTTATCAAATAAAACATTACCTGGCCAGTGTGGGTGATTGCCTCGCCAGTGCTGGAGACCTCAACGCTGTAACGATGTGCAGGTACGGCAGACAACCTCAGGGGTGAAGCGAGTACCTTAGCATTTTTACTGAAGGACAGAATCTTGCCCGCTATCGCCGCCATGTTTACAATAACCTGTTTTCCCAAGCTGCCTTGCAAAGCACGTCCGGTCCTGTTATGATTTAATGGTATTTACATATCTCCCCTTCACTAGTGTGGTTGACCAAGCTCAAATGTATTCAATCATTGTTCAAAAGCATTTTGAAAATTGTTTCATAGTAGCGAATTGCCACAGTGTAGCGTCAGTTAAACTTTAAATCCAAGAAAAAAATAAAGTCAGGCGGAAGGACCATGGGCAGCACGTTACGTATCCTCTCAACGTCACTGGCGTCGCAGACCGGAAGCAGTTGTACAAGAAGAACAGCATTTCGGCCGTGTTGTGGTGATTAAAACGCTACATTTAGGGGTGTTACCCCTGTTTTGAAACTGCTGGGAAATTCAGAAAGGTTTGTGCACATTCAATTATCATACGACTGTGACAAGGCGATATAAACTTAATTTCTGTCGTTTTCGCGAATGGCCTTGAAAGCTAGCAGGACTGCATGCTTGTCCCCTTGGCATAACGGCATGCTGCACAGTAACGTGATTTAGTGACACAGTGAGGAATGTTTTTTTCCTTGTTATACACATTACTCATATAACTGTCATTGTAAGTATTTCAAATAAGTGTGTGTGTGTGTGTGTGTTGCTCCACTGTTGACGTTTAACAGTCCCCTCACCCCGTTTCATAGCAGCCTTTGCACCAGGGTCTCCGTTTTGGGCTGTTTTGAAATGTAGCATTGCGGCATGTTGGCAGCAATTTACTCATGTATGTGCATTAGCTCAATATAAATTCATTATACTGTCTCTCTCAGGCTTTGATACCATGGCACCTCTCCTACTGAAGCACCTGGCCAGTTCCCTGACTCGCCAAGTAGCCCAGATGAGCCGGTTTACACTCAGCTCCTCATCACCTGCGGCTGGCGCTTACAGATGCCTCTCCACCCTCGCTGCAGCTCCCAGCAGACTGCTGCTGTCGTCAGCCAGAGTAAACTCCATCCAGCCCCCATCATCTGCGTCCTCTGCCCAGTGTGCAACATCCCTCCTGGGTCAGTGTCAGCATCTTCCCTGCATCCAGCCTTCAGCAGGGATGAAAACCAAGTCGGCCCTGAAAAGGCGGTGCAAAGACTGTTTCATTGTTCGGCGGAGGGGCCGTTTGTTTGTGTTCTGCAAGACAAACCCGAGACACAAGCAGAGGCAGGGATGAAATGCTGTCTTGTCTGGCGACAGCCGTTTTGAGAGTGCGGAAACTTTGATTTGCTGGAACTGTGTTAGGACAATAAAGTGTTTGACTGACTGTACCTTTCAAAGCTTGACATGTTTTGTATTTCTTCCTCCACAAAGATGGGAAAAATTGTACCATTCCAAATTACAAATGCCTGCTTATCAAATATATCAATTACATAATACTTTAAAAACACAATGAAGAAACTAACCAGAATCCCAGCCTTTTTTTTACTTTGGCATTTTCATTAAATTGAAATACAAAGTAGTGAAATATCATAGCTATCTAGTCACAATGACTGAAACTAGTGTCGAATAGATACACCTGTTAGTTCACTGGTTTATCATTCTATAATATATATAATTGCTTTTAAATACTTGGTACAATAATATCTGAACATATTTCACATAAGCCTAAGCAGGAAGCAGGTTTTGTGAGTGTTGCTGCTTCAAGCCAGCCAGAATTAGAATCAATATAGCATCAATAGTCTATATTAGTCTATCTTATGTTTCTATTTTTCAGTCACAGTTTGAACCACATGAGGGAGCCAAAATCATAGATATAGTTGAACATAATTCTCAGCCTGCCATTCAATGCAATTGTCTACTTTCCCTGCCTTTTAATTACCATATTGGTTTATCATTAAGGTGTTGAGTGTCCGTATTACCTTATTGTTCCCTCAGATCAGTGTTTAGTACTGTGTTTGAAATATGAAGTCACAACAACTGCATACAGCATATATGGAACAAAGCTATCATTTCTCATGCTTGCACAATTTTCTGCTCAGATCCTTTTTGAAAAGGAATTGACTGTTTGACCTATCGTCAGCCACCTTTTGTGTTGTTCCTGAAAGGAAGAGAAAGTCCTGTTCACACAGCAGTGTTGACAGGCTGCAACCTGCAAACAGCACAGTAAGGTGTTTGGCAACAAACACAGATCCTCTGATAGCTAGCTTACTGTGCTTGAGTAGTCTTCCTAAAGGCATTTAATGAAAAAAAAGTGTATGGGATTGTGTGCACTCGTTATTTTTATCTGAATGTCTAAGTGATTTCCAGACAGCATGTCAGAATTGGTATTGATCTCATATTTGCTTTCATGTGCAGCTGTTTTACTGAAGCACACGGACACACCAACCTTAGGCCACACAGCAACACCAACCATCTTATGTGCATTATGAATGAAAGACATACTGTGAATATTAAGAACATGAATAGGCAGGAATATCCCCTTGAAAGAAATGGATCAAATGCGCTTAAGCCTCTGATCACAACCACAACACAGGTCAGAGCAAACAATCCTATTTGACACATATCTAAAGTGCTTTACAGTGCCATAATATGTACATTCATTTTTAATAGGGGTTGGAGACAAGAAAAACATGAATATACAAACACCTGATGGATGAACCAGTCAGCCCTGTCATTCATGTGGCGTAGGCTGAGGATCTGTGGCTTTTGAGAATAAACAAAAACTCCCTACATGAGGAAGCTGAGGACACCAAAAGAAGTCAGGCTGAGACACAAACTGATGGGTGGATCAAATGCAGGAGGAAACTCAACATCAACTAAGTGTATCTCACCAAGAGCCTATCACACCACACATCTCAAACACTCACACACAGGCTTACAGAGTTCTTAGTGAGTGTGTGTGTGTGTGTGTGTGTGATAGCTCTCAGATTAAGTGGCCCACACTCAAATATCTCAAAGGTTCCCTTGTCCACATTTTGTAATCTGAGAAGGCGTCAGGGGATGAAACCATCAAGTCAAGGTTGTTCACCCTGAATCAACATCACTTTTATTCCTATAATATTCCGATAGGGACTCACTCTATATCTGTGTTACTCTGCGGTGAATTTATGACTTAGCAGTGTCTTTTTTTTCGATCTCTATCACTATAACTTTGCAAGGGAGATTTTGTTTTGCAGTGTAGTATCCTGTATAGTATCATACTCGATTTTATCATAGGAAAATGGTTTGTTTTCATATGGGGTTGACTGACATTTGTACGTGCGTGTTTTATTTGTGCGTGTCACCTTTACACACGTGCGGGCGCGTATAGCCGTCAGTGTGCTCCTCAGTGGAGATTCAACTACTACGCAAAGTGACCAGAGAGAGTCGGAAAGGAGCCGGAAGTTGAGTGATGCAGCCTTCAAAATTACAGCCTCAAACACGCGGCGTGAGATAAGATGTGAAATTTAGATAATCCCAGTGAGGAATTTTGAGCGTCCGAGTGCCGGTAGACAGATGAACTTTGAACTTTTTAAAGAGCTGGTGAAGACCTGCCTTTTCAGACAGGCTACTGGACTCCAATTGACTCCTCACTGTTTTTATTTCAGCTGTTTGAATTATTAATGCTTATTTTGTTGGTCAGTGTCCCTGAATGTTATCTTGAAAGATATTTTTTAAATTAAAGTAATAATAATAATAATAATAATAATAATAATAATAATAATAATAATACTTCTTCTTCTTTTGCTTCTTTTGCTTCTTCTTCTTCTTCTTCTTCTTCTTCTTCAGCATCTCAAATTGGCACGCTGCATCAGGTAGCTATGGTACGGTTTGCGTGTTTACTGCGTCCATTAATGATGACAAAAAAAAAAAAAAAAATTACATCCTTTTTACTATAATCAATATGCTGATTATTTAGACAAATCATTTTAATGATGACAATAAAAACACTTAATGAAAAATTACATCATTTTAACCAATAGAATGGTTGTTGGTTGCTGGCTATTTAAACATTCATCAGATCAGATATATCAATGTGATGTAATGATCAATAAGCAGAAACAACAGAAATCAGTCATAATTTTCCTAGTTTGCAGTAAGTTTAATAATGCAGTGAGTTGTGGTGTTTCGAGCCGATATAGCTGTCCACTGTGACCGCCAGAGGGCAGATCACCCCAAAACAGTAAGGGGTTTATTTTGACATGTGTAAGCGGAAGTCGTCTTGTTTACTCTTTCCAGCTTGATGGTGATAAATGATCCTCCCCGCCCAACATCACTCCCCGTGGCTGTGCCACTCACAGAAACACAGCGGGCTAACAGAGGAGGGTTAGGTGTGAATGCCGAGGAAGACACCGAGCCACAGCTGAAAACATCACGCTCAGCTGGCCTCGCGGAACGATTTGGACCCACACAAGCACGATTTTTTTTTAAATTTCGCTTTGGGAGTTTCCGCATTTAGCAATGAAGTTGCCAAGCAGTCGCCCCTCCAGGATGTATGGAGGCACTAAGTTGAAAAACCCCTTCGTCCACGAACTGAGATTCACCATGACAGAGAAAATAAAGGTAAGGCTACAGAGAGAAATTAATTAAATTAACCACAGCTGAACTTCAGTGTTTGTCATTTAGCCAACTAGGGATGTATAGGCTAAGGGAGTATAACGCCTCCTTAAACTCACTATACCAACTTTTTTTTTTTTTTAAGGCTGAAGACTTTTAAATTTACACAACACTGAGTAGTACTGAGATGAACATTCAATTAACAATGGAAAACTGTGGGACAGCAATAGTCTAATGTCTAATCTAATGATAATAAAGGTAAAACTTAGCAAAAATGGGTAAAGTCCTCCAGACAGTTATTTAAATAAGGTAAAGAAGCAGCAGATCTTCAGTAAATTAACCCTTAAAAGACCCTGGTATTAGATCACAGACCTCATTTAGATACAATTTTGTCCTAAGGGTTAGGGTTAGGGCCCATCTTAGAAGATCTGTGCTGTTATGAACTGATACAGGATTGTATAACTGATTCTGCAGATCTACAGGAGGAGAGTGAAACCTGAGTAATCAGTACCTTGTACAGTCAATGCAATACAGTAAATTAATTCATTAAGTTTGCTAAGGACACTCTGGAACCTCATCAGGTTCCCTTTGAGGTCCCCAAGCCCCAGTTTTGTACATGGTCATCATGTTTATTTTGAAAAACAAGTGGCCAAAACGCTTTTCAGATACACTTGAACATACAAGTGTATACAGGGCCTGAGAAAATCTGAAGTTCTGTTAAATAAAGAATTATAAATTCAGTTAAATATTTTCACTCAAATCATCCCACTCTTGCAGGCCTGTATCAGACAGTTTTCATTTTCAGACCGATGTGAAATTAATGTGTGAGATTGGTCTCATATGTCTTCATTGCTGGTATTTTAGGTCTTAAAAGGTATTAAATGTAACTTTCTGAAACTTGCAGAAAGCCTGAATATATATTGTCAAAAGCAAACAATTAGGAAATCAGTTTTTTAATTTCATGAGGGCCATGTGGTTGCAGCATTTTAAAAAAAATGAAATAAAAATCTGCATTTTTATTAGTGCAGGGTAACAAAGAATGACTCACTGTACAGGTTTCTCAGGGTTGGGTTGACATTGTTTGACAAATTTTTGTCTGTAGCTGCTCAGATAGCAGCACCTCGGTGCCTCGTGGCCTCAGAGAGGCTGATGCTACATTTTGTTTATCTGAGACTATCAACGGTGTCAGTTGAGAGCTAGCCACAACCCAACACAATGATTGATCCTGCTTAATCTCGATCCACCAAATTTGCAAAGATTTGCATTTAATATTCAAAGGCTGCTGTCATGTGCTGACATGCAGCTCAGGACACCGCACACATGACTTCCACATTCTCCCTCTGTCAGTCTACCTCTCTCTATCCCCCCGCCCTCTCTCTCTCTCTCTCTCTCTCTGTTTCTAGCTGATTCTTTTCATCCCTGCACACACACACACACACTCACCCACAGCAGAAATTTCATCAGATG
>OMKZ01037046.1:6547-21855 GCA_900302535.1 Neoniphon sammara | reverse complement strand
AGGTATGGTTCCCCCAGTAAAACCTGGCCATTTCCACCACTGGCTATACCTGGGTAATCTGTTAACCAGGTCTCCCCTTCCTGATTTCCATCTTCCACACTGGTGGTTCAGTTGTCTCCTCTGGCCAAGCCTTTCTCCTCACTTTCATGTTGAATTTCACCTAATCTAGAAAAGTCTTTTGGAAGTCATTATCAAAAGGCATTTCTTCCTTTTTATCTTTGGGGTTTTTTCTTGCCTGCTATGAGGGTTCAAATCAGAGGGTGTCGTCCTGTAAAGCCCTTTGAGACAACAGAGACTTGGGGCTCTAAATAAATTTGAACTTGAATGTTTATGAGTGATGGCAGAAGAACTTATCTGACAAATTAAAGGAAAGGACTTTTGCCAGGGTCTCACTGCAGCATCATGGATCCAACATGGACAGCCTGCATCTCTGCTCCAGTTATATGGTGCCAATTACCAGGCCAGCCAAATGGAAATAACAGGCAACAATATCTACATAGGCATTGGTCTGATACAGGGTATTGTCTGAAAGTGTCAGAAATTGAGTTGTAATATCAGCCTACAAGCACAGGATGGCACTGTGGTAGTGATTCTGTAAATACCTGATGCCATTTTTACCACAAGGCCTGTGAAGCCTAGCAGAAATTCTTTACAGTAATATATGGATACTTAATGTCACAAATAGGACTTAACAATGTAATATGGCCCTCGATGACCCACCAGGCTGTAACTGTAACTCATACAATGTTTATTCTTTGTAACAGCAATTACCACTTTAGTTATTTTCTTCCCGTTAGTTTAGATCAGTAAATATCAGTGGATTTACACAGTTGTGAGTCATTTTAGCTCACAAAAATTTCTTGTTGTATTAGTGCATAGGCCAAACACTGAGCACGCCTGTGGAAAAGATGGTGAAGTCTGGGACATGTTCAGAAGGATGAGTGGCCCTCTGTAGCGCCACAACTGAGTGATTACATCATCAAACAGTGAAAACCGGTTTCCCCTGTGGATTGGGTACACATGGTAAAATGGATACTATCATAGCACTCCTATGGGGGGCAGAGGGGCATCCACATATGGCACGTGTGGAAAAATGATTGCAGAGAGACTTTCCTGTATGGAGACGCCTGAAGACAAAGAGGAAAAGATGGGAGGAGAGATGGGAAGAACAGAGCAGATCAGAAAACAAAGGAATGAAAAGATGAGAATGAAGGAGTGGGGTGGGGGTGGGTGTGACATCAGGGTTTGAGTTATAATCTGAGCTTTGTGGGGGTCTCTAAAACAACTAATGTTAGTGGCAGAGATAAATGAATAACTGGCTGAATAAATTAATAAATAATGTGCGATTTCCGGGAGAGAGAGAGTTCACTGCGCCTTGCGTGGTCCAAAAACTTTACACACAGAGCAGCCCACACTACTAGCCAGGCTCGCAATCGACCTAGTCGGCAGCAAAAGTCATTTTTTTCACCAGCATGGTAATTTTTTACTAACGTTACTATACTACAAAAGTAATATTGGCTGATTCTTCCATATTGGTTTGAACGTTCGCGACCCCTGCGTTGCTCTCAGCAGACATAGTTGGCGTAATACTGCACACCATTGTGGCCTGGTGGTGAAGTACAGCCTTCATCCACGAGAGAATATAGTGCCTAGGTCTTTTTTTTTTTTCCTTCTTTTTTTTAATATAAAATACATTTCTTTAAGCTTATTTATCTCAATAATTATTATTGTATCCAAAAAAAATCATTACTTGTGATTAAAACAGTGGTTGTTGTTAATGTATTATTAGCGACCCCCACAGATGTATGAATTTACTTTCTTCATGGGAGCCCAGACCCCTCCTTATGGGAGCTCAGCTCCCATTGGCTCCCATATGACATGGAGGAAAAAGAGCCCGGGTCCAAGAAATGAAGATGCTAAATAAAGAGGGTCAGACAGATGGCAGGCTCCCATAGTCAGCCTTTTCATTAAGGAGAGGAGGGAGGGCAGGAGGAGGAGAGAGATGCTCTAGAGATGCCAAGGACAGAATAGAAATCCAACAATTACCTCCACAGGGTCAAGGGATGCACGCCAATGGAAATGGGAGAAGTAAATGTTGAAATGTGTAAGAAAAAAACAAAACTAAATAATGGTAATAATAATTGGGAATTTTATTGGCAATAGTAGTAGCAGCGGTTAAGTAGGTATATATAGATACACTGATGCATTATTAATGCATTAATGTATAATTTCCCATTTATTAAGACATGATTCACTTACACACACATGAATTATGTTTTAATGTATGAGCTATGAGGAACTGATGAATTCCTATATTAATAAATAATTTGTTAGTAACTAATGCTTTCTCAGTAGTGATTTGGCATTTATGAATGCTTTGTATTAGTAATTAATATTTTAATCAAAGGTGCCCAGAGTGAATCCAATTTGTAGAAAAAGGTCATTCGGCTATTGTTGCACCATTTTCCAGTAGTTGTATCTTTTCCATTTTCTTGCCACTTGAATGACAATCTGGAATACATCTTATCACATGCAATAAATGTAGGTCACCATAGCCTTTGCAAAAGCTCTACTGGATAATGCACACCCAACCTGTTCTCACAACCCATATTAAAATAAGATTAACATGCAGGCATCACTTGTGTTACCCATAAACTTACTCGCTACAAAAGGCAGTGCTTCCTTAAGAAAACTGAAATGATCTCTAGCCTATACTGCTTAAGTAATCTTTAGTAAGCATGAAATAACATGTAGCTTACTTTAATGGCTAATTGTTAACTGGTGGAAATACTGTCAGTGAAATTTGGTTGTTAAAACAGTTACAGTGCTCATTTTGAAACATGCTCCAAACCCTGCCGGCTATTCTGTGCAGGCTTGCCAATGAGACTACACCACTGCTGTGCCCCCTCAAAAGGTGATGAAATCCAAGCAGAAAATGTAGATGTTATGTTGCTCTGTAAGAACTGCTGCTTTCTTGGCCAGGTTTCTCTTGAACAAGACTAGGTCAAAGCTAGTATGGCTGGACCATGAATGTATATTCTGTTTTTAGCGTGCCATAAATTTGGAATGAGCTGCATTTAATCGCCGGAGATAAAGAAAAAACAGGAGGGGCGAATAAAAAGTGCCAGCACTTCAGTGCCCTCCTGGTCAGTCCAAAAAGTTTTTTTTTTTTTGTTAAAAATGAGAGAGACGTTTTACTCTAGCAAGACTATCTGTGTCTGTATCTGTTCAACCAACTAAATTATCCATATCCGTATCCGTGCTGGGAGCGGGCAGGGCTTAAACAGGAAGTTGGTAAATTCAGCCTGAAATGGGTGTGGGTTGATTGGCAGTTGTTATATTTATTGTTTATTAGAAAACTAATTACAGAACAGCCTCAGAATTGAGCTTCAAATAAATGTTTTTGATCACCAGAGTAAGAGAACTATTTATCAAACTATTTTTTAAATAAAACCTTATGAACTTTATGAACTCATGCTGTATTAAAAAGTATGAAGTAAAATACATTTACATAATAAGAAATGGGTTAGCAAGTAAACCATTATCTGTGTCTGTGCAGCCAACTAAATTATCTGCGTACCTACCGTACTCAGACTAAGAGAACTACACAACATCTTACTCACAACTTTATTTTTTATTATCCCTTTATTTATTTATAGAGAAATTTAACAATGTTGATTATGTGTTTGTGGTTTTGATCATTCTATGCACAAAGCTTAGTTATAGCAAGTTGATGTAGTGTAAGAATCAATCTAGCAGGTTTGGGGCTATAATAAATATAATATTTATTTATTTATTTATTTATTCTTCACAAGTACAATAAAAGTCAAAAGACATATCCATCAAACCCAAAATAAAATGCAAAGATAAATAAGAAATTGAGGTGATAGTGATTAAAAACATAATAAAAGCCATGAAAATAAATAGAGTTTATAGGATTAGAAATTGTTTACAGCCTGAGTTCCAAAGCTGCAGATCTGACAGCAAAGCCTAGTCACCTTTGGTCTTTAACCTGGACAGGTGAAGTCAGAGATTCCAGGATGTGAGGATGCACGCAGGCAGGCGATTAATTGGGCCTGTTTAAGGTCAAATTTATCTGGACAACGCTCAGATACAAAAAAACACGTACTTAATTTGGACTGTTATATGAACTGGATTCTTGACTGGGATATATGGTAAGAATAAATATTTTTTAAGCTGCTGCCGTGCATAACACTTGGTTATCAGAGTGCAATGTGTGGCTGGTCGCAGGTTGCTGCCATGCAGTTAGGTGTTTTGTCTCTCTGCTGCAGTAACTTTGTCTGTTTAGTATCGCTTTTTATGTTTTTAAGCGGTCCAGTTTCAGCTGTGTATGTGATTTGTTGGCAACTTCTCTAAGTTTGGTTGTTTATGGTTGATGACAGGTGTCACCAATGTAGGACGTAGTCATGCTTTGCTCTTTGATTATTGCCAAGTGCTGTATTAAGTCGTGTGCCCATTTACTTGGATTTCTTTGTCTTCAAAGTAATCCAAGTAGCTCCAAAGTTTCAATTCTAAAATGTGGTGAAAGATTCCCAGCTATAAGGTAAGCTTTGAATGAACTGTTTCTGTCACTGCATTGCTGACTTATGAGGCTTTTTATTTGTTTGGGGCATGGACCAAGTTATTTTATTGTTTTTCAAATTGGATGCTTTTGGACATTAACCTTGCATGATTGATCTGAAATTTGGCTATGTTTATCTGCAGAATTCACAGTTTCAGAGAAGCTGTGAATGAAGTCGACAGCTGCAGGCAATCCGGAGACACTCTTAAGCACCAGTGGATATTTGGATTTTGTCAGGTTTAATCTATCCATCATGCAATCAAACACTTACTACTTAATAAATCACATTTCATCAAAACGGCTATATCACCTAAATATGCTATATATTAAATAATATGTCTAGTGGTTCTTCTATTTGGACTTTGACTTCTACTTGAATTGTGGAATATTACCATTCATATTGGTTGTCAAAAAATGCATGTAATATTGCTTAAAGCTACTGTGTGTAACTTTATTGCTTTAATGTCATCAAATTCCTTATGATGAATGAGAATGAAAAAAAATCCTTAAAATTCCTTCTGCTGAATGAGAATGGAAAAAATCACGGTTTAACTCCATTCCCTACAAGCCTTGCATTGGCTGTCATTTTTCCTGGTGTACGGCACCATCTCCCGGAAAAATGTAAGAATTGCTTTACAACAGAAAGGAGGTGGCAAAAAGAAAACCAGAGAAGGCAGACAAGAGAGTACGTTTTTCACTTGGTTTAGAGAGCTCAGAGATCTAAAAGGTTTCAAGACCGACATCACTATGGCCTTCTTCCTACTCGACCAGTAAGAAATATCCTTCTCACAAGCAATTTCATTTCCTCACAGTTGTTTATCTGGTGTGGAAAATGAAACCCACAATAGCTTCTATATAGTCTGAATAAATCTGAGCATATTTTGCTTCAGAGGGTAGCCATCGAAACTGGCTAACACGTGATAACACAAACGGTACTTAAAGGACAGATCTAGAGTTGTCTGCTGATTTGGGAAATTATAAATAATGTAACTATGGACGAGGTTTATACCAACTATTACTACATTTAATTTTACATCTGACAGCTGGCTTCTTATGAGGATTTACCAGAGGGTTGTAACAGGTGGCGCAAGTGTTTTCCATCATGTATTAGCGATCGGTAGTAAGGTTTACTTAACCCAATCATATTTTTCCAGCAGAAATGTAGCTGTGTTAGTGGGATATATTTGTGGAAACCGTCCTCATCATTGTAAACAAGTGCTCGTGTCTCTGGGCTTTGTGATAGTAAAAAAAACGAGCATCCCGTGGAGGCCGCCAAAAATACTCATTTGAAACATTCGAAAAAGGGGCAGTAGCAACAGGCATTTAGAAAAATACACATTAGGTGATTGGTTCAACCATCTGTCAGTCATTGCTGTCCAATCAAATGCACAACATGCAGCACAACACCTGAGCTAAAGAAAGAACAGCAACTGTTATATCGAAAATTAGCAAAATATTGGTATTGCGAGCTTGGTAGCATGTTGCTACATGATTCTTACCATTTTTGCAAGGAAAATCTGATGTTGATGTCCTGCTTGTTTTCCAGTTCAGTGTACTGTAGCTTCCTGCATCATCATCATCTAGGCTAAGTCAGCAGATCTTTGAGGGATGCTGAACGTGGCTTCCAGGCAAACGCTTCGGTTGGAGAGTGCCCAGATGGTTTCGCAAGTCAAAACTAATATGAACCCATGAGATCATCTGACTGTGCCAGTTTAATGAACCCTACCAGTTTTGGTGTCACCATCACCTTTCCTCTAGCTTGGGCCAAAATGTTGAATTTGACATCTCAGTCTATTGGGTGGATTACCATGAAATTTGTTGAGCACTTTCAGGCTCCGTAGACTGCCTAGAGGATCAACCCTGTCAATTTTGGTGACCTCCTGACGTTTCCTCTGGTGCCACCCACGGAAGAAAATGCCTGCATTCATACTTCCTAGAGGAAGATTCCAATTGATTTTGATGAATCTATGACCTTTCCTGTGTAGCACAACCCTTAGGCCAAAATGACAAATTTGATATCTCAAAATCTACTGGGCAGATTGCCATAAAATTTGAAAATGCTACCAGAGGATGAATCCTGTCAACTTTTGTGACTTCATGGTGCTTGTACACAAAATGTACAAGCTCCATTCTCCCAGTACTTGCATTCCCTCAACATGCACCAGGTCAGTGTGGCACCGGTGGCAGAGGTCTACACCAGTTCTATATTAAACCCTGGCTTTTTCCCAAAACCTACGCTTCAGCCGAGGAAGGACGGGCCCTTGGTAGCACTGTACTGCAAAGGCTACAAAGGCTACAGAGTGCGCATCAATGAAACTTATCACAAATGGACCAAAGACCATGATGTGATTGCCCACACTAAGTACTAAGGACTCTGGAAAAGGGTTTTTTACTGTTTTTACTAGTGTTGTTCCAATGCCATTTTTGGCCCCCGATACCGCTTCCGATACCTGGCTGTGCAGTATCGGCCGATGCCGATACCGTAACGATACGATCCCGTTTGAAAAAACAAAATAAAAGAGCATTTTTCCTTCTAATTCTAAAGAACTGCACTTGGATGTAAAATCATTGCTATCGTGGCTCGGTCAGGCACTGCTTAAAAACCTTTGTGAAACAGGCAAAAAAGACTAATACAGAGTGAATCCAGTATAACTTTTTTTATTGCCTACCTGGTATGGGTGACAATAAGTGAATAAACTCTTCTAAAACCTGAGAGTTTTGGCTCTCAAAGGCCAAAACAGTGCAATATCCATGCACCTTTTCTAGCTTCCTTGAAACATGCTCCGTTACCTTCTTTTGAGTGCAGGGACAGCAGTCTCTGATATATTTGCGGCTTGGGACCTTGTATTTTGGTACTGCATGAGCCATAAAAAGCTGGAATCCCACGTTGTCAACAAAGGAGAAGGGCAGGTTACAGAGCACAGTCATTTCGGTAATTTTCTCGGACATCTTTCTTGCTGCTTCACTCTTCTCCTCCCACTGGTCCTTCCTCTGAAGTGAACTGACCAGGGTTTGTTGCTGCGGTCCATCCCCCTTTCTCTTGCTTGCAGTTGCCGCCGCCTCAAACTCTTGGTGTTTGTTCACGTTTCGTTCTCAAATGTTTTATCAGGTTTGAGATATTGAAACTGGCCGTTTTAGTTCCACCTCTTGCAACTTTCACATCGCAAATCTTGCATGTAGCTGTTGTACGCGCCGGAGTTTCTATGTTGAAATATTTCCAAATCACCGACATTTTCTCTCCTGTGGCACGCTGGTTTGTTTTTCCTCAACATGAAAAAGCTGCCTCGCCATTGGTTAAGAGCGTCCGCTCCGGGCCAATAGCAATACTTGATTATTTTAGGGTTAATACTGTGTGAGACTTGTTGGGAAAGTTGGGAAAATTTTCTTTTATATTTTTCTCAGTTCAGTTTCAGTTTATTTGTCATGTGCAGGTTAACACAGGGTCAACGGTACAATGAAATGTGTTTGACGAGAATTTTCTGTAATTAAATAAAATGTTGAACTAAATTAAAAAGTGTAATTTCTGACTGATATATATATAAGCCATAAAAGTGTAGTGAGCATATGTGCCCCACGCCCCGCCTACACTGAGTTTTTGGAAGCAGACTGATGGCGATGCGGCAAAAATATAAAATTTGACAGAATAACGATGGAATTTACGCGACATTACTATTGTATCTCTGTTACTTGAACATAGGAAGTGTCATAGCAACCAATTTCATTGTGCATGTATATTTTTTAGACTTATGAAAATGTAAAAGCAGTGAGTCATCATGCAGTGTATTGATTGAGAAATCACTGATAATGGTTTAGAACCACGTGTGTGATCAAGTAATAGACATTATGAGCTATAAATAGGCATAGCCGTGCATAATGGCTGTGCGTAATGAGACAATAGCGTCATTGGCGCCGTTGGAGGACCTTACCAATTAATGCAAGAATGAGAAGAGAGACGGTGCTGATAGATGAGCTCCAGCTCTCCTCCAGCTGTAGCTCTCACAAGACCTGTGCACATTGATCTGCATCCTCACCTCGCACTTGTGGTCCTGCTGTTTATTTTTCCCTCTTCCAGGGCCAGGGCCTCAAAACTGACTGAATTAATGACCTCGGTAATTACACGTTGCTTGCGCGTGTTGTTTTGTGCAGCACTTTATTTCTCCCCTCCCTCCAATCCAGCAAAAGTTCTGCTCTGCTACATTAAAATGCCAGCTCTTTGCAGACCAAAATATAATCAGGGCTGAACCCCGAATGCCCAGGCCTAACAACGCCACTGCTCCAGCACGATGTTTTGTGGTACTAGGCTCCATGCTAGAACTTTAGCATACACTATGCTGAGTGTAACTAGCCACTATGCAAACACTTAGCATATAATATGTTGAGTGTTGTCGCTATGAAAACTCTGTAGCAAAATAAAGTTCTTTGAGATACTTTTTTAAGGGTCACATAAATGTGGCTCACATATGCAGATTGTGCAAAATGTTATCAATCACCTTAATTTATACAACTTCTCAAACTACTCCAGTGTAAGTTACATTAACACTATTATGCATAAACAAGGTTCTTGCATGCCACTTTCTACAGCACGTTAAACTGCTCAAGAAGCAGCACTATAAGGAAATCCTGACTTAAGCTTGCTAACAATGAGCAATATAAGGCTAAAGGCCTTATGTACTTTTTTTAAATTTTAAGTAAAAAATGTTTGAATATTACTTCTGTCCAATAACATATGGTCAAAGTGAAATGATATCTGTCCATTATTTTCACAAATCTGTTCTCTGTACAGATCTTCATGCATGGTAACAACCTGAACAGCCTCCACCAGCTGATCCACCCGGAGATCCTGCCATCGGAGCTGGGTGGCATGATGCCACCATATGACATGGGTACATGGGCACGAACGCTGCTGGACCACGCCTACGACGAGGAGACTGACTACTGTCCTGAGTCATACACCCTGTCGGTACAAGACCTGGAGAGAGACCTGGAAAAAGATCTGTCTCCGAAAACCATGAAGAGGTGGGGTTGTTACTTTGAAAACTTCCATGTGTCTCGTTTAGAATGACACACATTGCTGTCACTTTTCAACACGTTAAGAGTTAAAGTCAAAGCACATGTAAAAAGGGGTTAAATTAAATTATAGATGGTGGAAGTCTCCCTGAAGAACCAGTCTCCATCCACCTAAGTTGCGCTAGCTACAGTAACCTGCTATGTGTTATGTGGACACAACTGACAACTGACGAGGATAAGAACATAATGACAAAATTTTTATTTTTGAGTGAACTACTTCTTCGCAATGACATCTACCCAGTAATGTCAGGTTTTCTTGAAACAGCAGACTCTGGGATGTATTTTCAAACTGGAATGCCAAATTTGAATCAAGAAAATATTGTTAGTGGTGCTACAACAACTATAGCCACCACTATTGTACAAGTGAGAGGGGAAAAGAGAGAGAAAGAGAAAAATTATAACATCAACCAGGCCCTGACACAGTTTACAGTGGCCTGTAACTGACAAATTAAAATGTCACATTTTCACGATTTAGAGGAACAAGCCAAAGCACAGGTCCAACAAAAATGTCTAATGAAAATGAGGTTGGGTGTCTTGAAACTGTTAACAGGTGGGGAGTTGTTTTTGTTCCAAGTTGGAAGGTGAGTTTTGAATGCCAGAAATCTCAGCACCTGGCCAAATAATCATTAGTATTGATCAACAAGCATATCTACTCCCCACAGATATATGATGGTCATTTTGTGATATGGAACTGAAAAAAAGCTTTCTAATTTCCCCTTTAAACATGGGTCAGACTACAGTCATACTCTTAGGGGTATCCAACTATGAGGTGATTATCCTCTTATAGCATCATTTTCTTTTCAACCAACCTTTGTTTATTAAGGTTAATCCCAGTGGATTTTTTTAACAGATCAGCTGATTCACGATATCAACACACACACAATAATATCAAAACACACACGCATACAAAGTATTTCATAACACTGTGCCATGATTGATCGCACAGTGATGGGTCATAGTGTGTCCTGTGTAATGCTTGCTCACTTTCACGTCCTTGCCTCTCTTCAAGTCAGTACATAATACAATTTGGATTTTGTGAGCTGATGTCACTTTAACATCAAAACACCAGGCTACACTGTACCTTCTAATTTTAATGAGAGGCGCTTACTCAGGGAAACACATGGGCACTCACGCATAAGATTATATCATGCTATTAGTACATTACATGCCCAGAAATTCCTCTTACCTTTTTTACCATGGAAATGAGGATGACAATACTGGGTTAAGACTGTATTCAATTCAATATTTTTAATTGTACCTGGAGAAAATTTTGCCTTACAGCCAGGTACACAAAGTTAAAAAAAATACTCAGGACATATAACACAACATCAATCAGTCAATCACTTCATGTAACACTTCTAAAGTCAATCACCATATCTTTTGTTTTTGACATATTCAGTTGGAGAAAGGAATCATTGCACCACTTAGTAAAGCCTCCCACCACAGGCTGTGTCACTGTCCTGAAGGAGACTCACAATGACAGTGTCTTCTGCAAACTTTATAATGTGCCTGTCCTAATATTGACTGTTTCCAGGTTCCAGGTTCAGGGCTTTTGCTTACTCAGTTTGCTTAAAGGAATACTCCGATATTCTGGGCAAAATGCCCCTTTTTCCGACTTACCCAGACTGAGACAAGATGTTCGATACCATTTTCACCTCTGTACATCCACTGGTTCAGTTCCTATGGGTGGCATTTCATCTTAGTTTAGTTTGCACCTTGACTTTATTTTCAATAAAGCTGAATTATTTCAGATTATTTCAACACATTCGTTTGCACTGATGATTCAGCCATGAGAGTTTCTTGCCCATCCACATGTTGGAAATGCTCAAGCAGGCAATCACATAATATTGCGTTTGAGAAAATGAATGGGATTTTTATTCCTGGAACCTTGGCTGCTCAATATAACCCCGCCCACTTCTCTTCTATAAAGGGCATTAGTACCATGCTACTACAAACATGTTTGACATTGCATGGGATATTGAATCTTCCAATAGGCGAAGATACAATATGATTCACCCTGACAGTAAATCATCCGATAGCCATAGCATGTCAAGTGACTCATCCACTCAAAGACATTTGCTTTAACAGTACACTGCAGTCTGCTTCTATTTTGAAGCTCAAACAGCAGCTGACTTCCACTGCAGGGCCAAAATGGCTCACCAGGCCACATTATTAGTGTGCTTGCATCAGCAAAGCGCACTTATAGGCCCTACACTCTTATTTACTTCTTTATTATTTATTTGTGTACTTGCATCAGTAAAGAACACTTATACACTCTTATTTACTTCTTTTATTACTGTACTTGCTTCAGTAAAGCATACACTCTTAAATACTTAAAAAATATTATTTATATAATTATTTAATACTGTTCAGCCTACATTTTGCCCTCTGACTAACTTTGAACCGTTAAGCAGTCAAACTTTATTAAAGTGTTATACGTGAATAGGTTGCTTGTATGTTTCTAAGATATCTGATTTAAGTACTACTGCTATTACTTTTTAAACCTTCTCAAGTACTTGAATGACTACTTAAAATATTGTTATTATTAATACTGATACTGGTATTTCTGGTACTACAACAGCTACCATAAACACTACTACTACTTCTTCTTCTACAACTACAACTACTACTTCAACCAATTAGTAGTACCTTAGCAATGATCTAGTACACCCTAGCAAGTACACCCTAGCAACCGTCTAGAAACACCTCAGCAGCCATCTAGTACTACCTAGCGACTCCGTAGATACACCCTATCAAACACCTAGTAACACCCTAGCAACCACTTGGGTACACCTAGGAAATGCCTAGAAATACTCTAGCAATGACCTAGTACGTCCTAGCAATGACCTAGTATACCCTGACAACCACCAAGAAACACCCTACCAACCACATAGAAACTCTGTAGTAGCAACTTTTTGAAGTAGTTAAAGCAGTTAGAATGGCCATGTATGTGCTTGGGGTGCTAGGATATAGTAGGTGGTTGATTGTGTGTTTCAAGATGGTTGCTATGATGTACTATGTTGTTGCTAGGGTTTTTCTAGGTGGCTGCTAAGTGGTACTAGGTGGTTGTTAGAATGTATCGAGGGGGTTGCAAGGGTGTAGTTAGCTTCCACCGCTATCTTGCTGTCGCACAAATTTTTAAATTCAAAAAAGTCATAAGAAATTTTTTATTCATCATATTTTGCACAGCAGCCTGCATTTGAAATCTACACAGTTGAATTCTCACGTCACAAAATCTCAGAAGTGAATATAATGTTTATGTATCTCAAGTTCACACAAGTTACCAACCAACACATTCTACATACAATGGACAGATCAAGAACACATCTTGGCATTTTAACCCTTCTTGGCTAAATGTGAACTTGTGAATATATTTTGAGGAAGGCCTCATGTTTGCCATAGCGTTGGGATTGTAAAATGGCTGACACTGATTGATTCTGCAGTTTCGCTTAAGCTCATCCTGCAGGTGCAAATTAGGGTTGGTAGGTGGTGGGGGTTTGGAGCGAAGCAAATTACTGGAGGATTCCAATCAAAACATTATTCAATTTTAATAAAAAGGTTACAATAGTAATTAAATAAAAAGACTTTGCACTAAAATTATAACATGCATTCACTACAATTTATGGAACAGCACATAAAATAAATACTTAAATTATTTTGTGGGTTTCCTCCTCTGCCATTGTTTTTAAAGACAGCTGCTTCTTTGTTTTGCACTATGCGGTTGACATATTGGGATCTGCTGTCAGGTACTTCTCACATCCCTGCATTTAAAGCAGATAATAGACTGGTATGAATGGCAAATGTAGCAAAATAAAACGTCATTTATTGGTTCAAAAACAGAAGTACAACTTTTAAAAAGGAATGTGAAAAGTACTCGTTACTAAAAAGTAAAGATACTCTTAACTCATTTGTGTTGGTTTTAACCCCTTACTACACAACCCTGGAAATAAGCAATTTAGATGCTAGCTACCCTAGCAAGTTGTATTCTTTTTGTTTGAATTAAGCGCGATCAAGAACTACAGTTGCTTATGAGGGCCAAACGAAAAGAAATGTTGACCAGGACTCTGGGCCATGGCTGTATGGGCACAAGAGGTCGTGCATTCAGGGACCCTTGGACAGTATTACTACCCATTCTCCAGCACCTGCAGCAGCCATACTTCTCCAGCAGGCGTTCCTGCATCCTTGTTTTACAGTAGGTGATTAAAGGGCATGCCTCTGAGGTCCATTGTGTTTCAACCCACAGCTGAATGTCTGCTCATTTAATGGTGTGATCTGTATTATATGACCTCAGTGGATAACTGTCTCACACACACATGAAGTCATTACTGATGGTGGGCATCTTGTCTTTGTTTTTTGTTTTTTTCCCTAGGTCTCAGTCAGTGGTGGAGCCTGGTGTTCTGAAACGACCAGATAAAGTCAAGAGTGAAGAAGACAACATGCAGCCACTGCTCTCGCTGGACTAAACACACACTGACAGCTTGAAATGACCCCCTGAAAACACACACTCACACACACAGACACACACATACACACACAAACAGGTGCACACATGTTAATCGCTTAAAAACACTCATATTAAAAGCTCAATACACAAACACACCGACTTACCTGTGCACATAAGCGACACACACACACACACATACATGCACACACCCTGGAAACACCGTCCCAACAAAGTGCTGCTGTTGGATTCAGTTTCTCCTGAACTCAAGGAGCAAAATGAGCTGAAACGAAGCAGACAGATAGACAGCCTCCTCTGTGCTTGAAACAGACGGTCATCACGAGATGGACGTTTCCTCAGACAGAAGGCCTAAGACCTACTGGTGGTGTTCCATACGTTATTTATTTAGCTATTTGTCAAGTGCCAATTCCAAAACTGTAAATTCACTCTTTAAAGAATGATCCTGCCCTCAGTATTGAAGAGGGAAGGGATCGTTCTTATGGTTAAACAAAAACAAGCGCATAGACAGAGAGTAATGAAGGTGCCACATGTGATGGAAATGATGTTTTGCAGAGAGAAAGTAGCACTGTCTACAGCTATACAGTATTTAGGTTCTAGGGGAAATGGGGGAGTGGAAATCAAACTTCAAAGGGGCTTGGTTCCTATGCTGCACTTTGGAGGCTTTTCTGTTTTTGTACCATATTTAGAGGAAAACGCCCCAAATGATAAAAACGCATGGGTCAGGATTAGCAGGAGTGGTGATAATGAGCTTGTTCAACCTGGTGCCAGACTGGGCATCCAGGCAGTCTCTGAAGGTTTACTTACTGGGGGCATGGGCTTCTTTCATGTGAAAAGAATCGGTCTGTCTCCAGCTATCTCTTAGAAAAGCAAACCCCCCTTTACTGTAAGAGTTGACTTCATGAATTATGCGCTTTTTCCTAAGGCCATTTTGTCTCTTTTTTCAGGCCAACACATGAGAGTATACAGTACTTCTCATGCCTTTAGAAAATATGAGGCTCTTATCCAGACTGGAATTTAAAAGAAGCAGTTATGACACCAACTACTTATTTGGCTGAAGATGTCCTCATGTTACCAACATGATATATTTTGTTGTGACAAATTTCATATATGCTTTGAGACTTTGTATGCACTGTAAGAAGCACTGTAAAACAGCCTATATTCTGTAATATTTAGCCTAGTAAAAGGGAATCATTTGGG
>OMKZ01037044.1:0-12909 GCA_900302535.1 Neoniphon sammara | reverse complement strand
AGCGTCTCACAGCTTATGGCTGTGATTAGCCAGTTGATTTCATCAAACCGAACTAAAATCCTCCAGCAAAGGCAGAGAGAGAGAAACAGAGAGAGAGAGAGAGAGAGAGAGAGAGAGAGAGAGAGAGAGAGAGAAAGAGAGAGAGGGGAACAAGTTGGAGATTGGAGAAGACAAAGAAGGGAAATGAAAAATTAGATACCGCCACATGTTTTATGCATAATTTAATCATTTTGTTCAACCGTCCTCTCAACTTAAAGCAGACAGATCGATGGGGAGATGGACAGAAAAGGAAAAAAAACAAAAAAAAAACGGGACAAGCAGGCAGACGGACAGACGGACGGACAGACGGTGCAGCGAAGTGAAGTGCAGTGCGGAGTGTGTGGATAAGACACTGTGACCATCTTCAAGCAGCAGCCCTCTCCACTGCCCTCACACACCAACAGAGCTCCTGGCTGTATCTGGACACTGAGATAAGATCCAGCTCGAGATAGACCAGACCCTCTGCCTGCTCCACACACTCCTACTGACATCACACACACACACACACGCGGTCAGTGCGTACACACAGACCACTCAGACCACTAAGAGAGGATGCACGATAGTCTACAATTACTCCGAGATTTATCTATTTTCAGTAAAAAAAAAAAAAAAAGATACAACCTGGAATTGTATTAAGTCTATACTCTATAGATTTCCCCGGTGCAGTGTTAGTGATGTGGCGCGCTGTGTGTCAGTACAGGCCTGTTGATTTAATGCTGCTAAAGAGCTGAGTGCTGCACTGTGCAAGAGAGCATTGAGTGGCAAAGTCCTCTCGGGGACAGGAGCGTATTGTGTGTGTGTGTTTTTCTCTGTGTGTGTGTGTGTGTGTGTGCATGCTGAGGGAGGTGCAGAGGCTAATTGAGGCAGGAGAGTCCAGGTGATAGCACTCTCATTAGATGGCACTGAGCAGGTGTGTGTTCCTTCAGCATACCTGCGAGGACTGAACTCCCTTATTTATCAAACAGTGTTTGTGTGTGTGTGAGAGAGAGAGAGAGAGAGGGAGAGCGAGAGAGACAGAGAGGGAGACTTTGAGGAGAGAGGAAGAAGAGAAACAAGGCAGCTGTAAACAGTGAGGAGGTATAGGAGCAGGGCAGGAAATGAAGAGGAAGATTAGAATATGAAAGAAAGGAGAGAAAAGCATCATGGCGAGGAGGACCGGGCCTCACGCGCTCAGAGGAGAGGCTGAGATTGACAGGTGAGTATTAACATGGTAATTGAATGTTGAATGATGTAGATGACTGGAACGAATCGTGATTGATTGCAACACTTTGCTTCTGATAATCCGGAGGAATTTTCCAAGGACCTTGAAGGCCACAACCGGGGCTAAAAGTGTGGAGAAAGGTGAGAGGTCAGCCTGCTGTCTTTGCTGGACCTCACCTTCAGCGCCAATCTTACCAAATTAACGAGCCAATACGCTGATTGTGAGCGTATTAGACAACGGCGTAAAAACGATGCCGTGGCTGAGATAAACAAATTCACTGAGCAATATGCTGTTATGCAAAAATTTTCAGACAGCTGGCGTCAAATTGACTTAGCAGTCTTAGCATGCATGCCTTGTGGATATGTAATGTTTTGTTTGTGTGGGTGTCTGTCTGTCTGTGTCTGTGTGTGTGTGTTATTTTAATTCCTGTCTGTGTATCTGTTGTTTTAATTCCTGTTTATTGGCTGAGTGTGTCAGTATGTGTGTGTGTGTGCGTGCGTGTGTGTGTGTGTGTGAGCCTCCTGCGTGTGCCTCCGGTCGCCTGTGACCCAGAACTTAACCCCTTTCCAGCAGCTCACCAATAACACTCAATCTCTGGGAGGAGATTCACCCACAAGGGTTCTGCAATCAGCGAGGCTCTCTCCAGCCCTGCTACTTAATCTCCCTGTGCTGCTCCCCCATCTGTACTTCATATTTTAGCCCTCCTCTCCTGGTTGTTGGCACTTCGGCCGGCCTCCAGCCCTGCCCGCCTCACTGTCTGCTGCACACTGCAGGCAGAGGCGACCAATCCTGGTCTGATTGTGGCTGACTGATGGATCCGTGCTCCAGCAGTGTGATTTTGGATGAGAGTCTGTTCTCTTTGTGTTTTTTGTCCTTGCATGTTTTTGGAACATACTCATGACAAAAATCTAAACTTTTTTTCAGGGATTTGGAGGAGATATCACTTCTTTACAGGTGTAAAAGTTGAGAGCATTATCTTTTACCAATAAATTCCTATTCATATAGATGCCTATTGCTGCTCCTAATGCCCCTGCTCCTAATGGACTTAATTTAACCTATTCTAACTCAGTGCCTGGATAAAGCCTGACTGAAAACTCGAGACATGGCAAACCTCACAAAAATTTTATCAACAGGAGTCACAAGCCACTGTCCCACTGACTGACACTCACTTCCACTCTTTAGGCTATAAATTCCCAAGATTTGGAAATACAGTAGAAGATAGGGGAAAGTAACACTTAATACGGCTCTTATACTTCTGTAGTGACCAGGGGTCAAACTGGAGTCCAAATCACATCTGGCCAGATTTCAGCTCAAAGGTCATCTAAATGATACTTTAATTTTCCTCTTTCCTCCATGAAACAGCAATTCAGTAATTGGATGTTCATCGAAATATTGATAAGTATCCTTTGCTTAAGTTGAAATGTGCCCATTTTGTGTCAATATCAGTGCTGGCTGCCATTGGTTAATTAACTTGTCTGTCACAACCGAACAGCTGCAAACACTTTTCAGAGCACGCACGCAAAGCTGAAGGCTGAAGTGGCGCCAGTAAAACTGCATGGAACTTGAGCGACAGACCAAAACAGATAGGGACTCTTTGTCTTCATGTTCTCTTCTCACGGTGAGTTACCCAAAGCAAACCGTATTGATGAATGTGGTGTGGTGAACGGCGAACCTGTAGCTCCCTGACTATGTTTATTCCAGTGGCGGGATCAGGTACCACTATGGTGCCATGAGGGAATTTTTTGCGACATTATTTTATTACCCAAATCAATTAAATTTATAAAAACGTGGCAGTTAACTCACTTAGAGGGACAGACAGACTACAGAGAGGGACAAAGTGGGAGGGATGAATGCTGCACTGTACTGGAAATCAAATGTGTTTCAATTTAACAGAGGCAAGATTTATTAACACTACAAATTCAGAGGATTGTGACAGATTAATAAATAAAGGGGCGTCCTATGATTTCTTCCTAATGAGTGCTTTTTCCTTGTACAGTAGTTATTTAAATGTAGTCAGAACACATACTGAGACTTAAATGATAAAATGATAGGTCTGCCGTTCACTTCGTCACTGATTCAATCATCCCTTCTCCCCCCTGGAGGCGCGCTGGTCGCACACACACACACACACACACTATTTATCCTCCGGGCTCCAACCTCTCTGGACCAAGGCTCCACCTCCTTATAAATCCCAACTCAAGGCCTGGTAATAACCATGTTTAATATTCTTTAACACAGCATATTTTGCTAATACTTAGCTGTATATTTAGTCAGTTCACATTAAGTCCTTCCATTAATCTCAAGTATTAGATTACAGCGCTACAAAACTAAGCACGGACCACTGTGTTGCCGCTTGCATTTTCAGCTGACCAATTAAACGGCTTACTTTCACCCAGCGACTACCTAGCAACCACTTGTTTCTGTGCATCATCTCCGGCGCATGCATATAGTTTCCATACATTTGTTGTTTGTCTACGTGTGCATCCCTCAGGGGCAGAGCGATATCTCTATGTTGCTCTACTTTTAGCTTAACTGACAAAATATCAGATGAATGATGTCGGTATTAAAGTTGAATGATATGGACCTGCCTTTACTTGCCATTACAGACCTCTCAGTGTTGGGGAGTGTATTAAGTGGAGCTGAATAAAGCCAATGGGCAGGAGAGGTGTTGTACGAGAGAAGGCCTAGACACTGGGCCATTAGCAGGAAGGATGTCCATTAAGGAAGAGGATGCAACACATTATAGAGACCTTACCTCCTCAACAGTTCAGGGGCCTAATATCAGACTAATAAGTCTGGCCGACCTGGGACAAATGCTTATCTTTGGACTGATTTCAAATGCTTGATTTAGCTTAGCAGGGACTGGCTTTGCTTGATAAACGCCAACACCACGACGCTACCAACACACATGCTTACAACATTTCACACCACTATAATACAGAGTTTACCATTTTATGATTATAACCTAGAAATAATCATTACGGGCAGGTAATCATATTAAAAAGCCCAAGTTTACATTGCAGCACAAACACAAACAAAGGGACAGTGACTTCATAATGCCGATATACTTTTAAATACACAGGCACTGAATGACTTGATGGGATACAATGGTGAGATTACCCAACAGTCCCTTGACCCTGGGGCGACTTATAATGTGAATTCCATCCCTGGTCATACAATAGAGGAGGAATCACATTCATCCGTTAGCCACAGGAAGTCAATGTGAAAGCACTTCTTACCTCTGACAGGAAGGTCTGTGCTGATTTCTGTGCGCCGACGTGCAGCAAATACTCATAGACGTATAAAGCTAACCTGGAAAACAGGGAGAGAGAGAGGGAGAGGGAGGTCAGTACAGAGATTCACATTCTTTACACTTCCTCCAAGGTGTCCATTTGTTCTTCAAACCTCTTCATTACCCTCTTGAACATGATGCTCATTTGAAAGACTGGTATGCTCGCGTAACTGAGATGCTGAACCTTTTCGAAATGATGAAAACTTGCCTGTTCTCTTTGCTTAAACCCCTAAATGTACGATACCGGGGCGCGCTATCTTCATTCCAAAGGGGCCTATAAACTAGGAAATACCGACAAATGTGCACAATTGGCAGAAAATCATCACTGTGTCATTTGAGATGGTGGCTTGGATAAACAAGGTTTTACTGTCGGAAGATCAGATACACTATAGAGGAGCTGTGATTGTGTGATGTAAGCTCTACAGTCCTGAGCTAAAGAGCCTCGGTGGCACTCGGCCATATCCCTGTGGTTTTAGGAACTCTGCTGTTGAGGCACAGAGGCTGAAACCAAAACAATGTAGACACCGACAAAAACAAGGGAAGCGGAGGCAAAAAAAAAAAAAGATCCTCACACGTGGCTGGAGCTAAGCTCGGACATCACCGCACTCCCTGTTGGGTTTCGATTATTTTTAGGTGTTCGATGCTGATATCATTTTGTTTTTTTTTCTCTAAGATGAACCCACACACAGGCACACATACACCCTGCCCACTTTGGGGCAAAAGCATCCCATGCCAAAGGAACTACTGAGCATTGGCTAAAATACAGTATCCTGTGCACACTAAACAGCATAAAATCATCTCTGCGGTCTCCAGGTCTGAAAATGGAGTCCTGGCTTCGTTTCATATAGCGAGGGACTGTTTTTATGCTGATCACACGCGTCAAGGCCGGACCAGACACCCAGTTATGATGTTTGGGTTGATGGTGGATGATACAGAATGAATCAATAATGAGCTGGGCCAGAGTTGAACAACCTGATTCTTCATCTTCTCAAAGATATCATTGGATTTCACTGCAATGTCTTGACAACCATCTGCTAAAAGAAAATTATCTCCTCCAGCTGGTCCAAACCAGTTTCAACGAGCATTAGACATCAGATGTTATCGCCTTATATATTTCTCACTGTTACATCAGATACAAGTGTATCAACAGCCATTTCAGATATGTAGTGTAAACATGCTGTAAAAAAATATTATTAGGCACAGTTTTTCATCTGGTACGTGCATGCCTGGGTCTGTGACGTGTGTATGTAGTATCACGTGATGGTGGTGGTGTGTGTGTGTGTGTGTTTGTGTGTGTGTATGTGTGTGTGGACAGGTCAGGGATTGCAGCTGCAGAAAAGGATTGTGGGAGGCAATAAGTAACAGCAAATTGCTCGCTGTAAATTTTTAATCTTCATTTCACATGGAGTGACTTTCTCAATACCGTCAGTGAAAGTCATCAACTGTGTTTTTGTTTTTAGGGCCAAGTCTGCCACACGTAATTACAAGATGTCTGAAAAATTCTCATCCTAAGTTGCCATGTAAAGTCATTAATAACATGAGCAACTGTTGCTTTTTGCTCACTCAAGAGATTTTATTGATGTTACAATAATTGGAATATGAGGGTCGTCTTTTTTCCTTTAATTATCAAAGGGTTTTTCAATGTTCATTTGTACCAAGCTTACTGTAACAGTGACAATCAGCCACCAGCCTCCATCTAACATTCAGGACACATTCTCTCTCTCTTGTGCAGACAGGGGACATTTAGGCTCCACTGTTCATGGTAAAGAGGGGAGTCAGTTGGTGTAAAATGTAAAAGAGCGCCTCTTTGCAGTGTGAAATACCCAGTGGCAGGCGTCAGCTCCTATACACCCAGTCCACACTGTACAGGATCGAACAGAGATTCCCATGAGCACTGCAGCAATGAAATTTTCATGGCGGAGCCTGGTGTGATCTGAGGGGCTCTATGCCCCGTGATGGGCACCTGCCCCAGCTGCAATACATTATTTAAAAACACTCATTCAATCCAGGCTTCAGGGGACACCTTTTGTTACTCTGTCAGAAGCAGTAAGTGTAACTTGGCTGAGGAGAAGACTTTTTGTTCACTGATGGAGCGAGGCCTGAGGAAGGCCAGGTAGAAGGAGAGAGATAGAGAGATGGGAAGCTACACTGTGCAGGGGAACTGAGTCAGAGGGAAACTGAAGGTCAGTGACTGAACTTTCACTCTGTAAACCTGCATTTCCTCCCTCTAAACCTTTGCTGCTGACATGCCATTCAGGAATAATGGAGGAGATGCTTATATACAACCAGATCATGGGCAGTCCGTTCCATATCTTGTATTGTTCCTCCAGTACACATTTCCTCAATGACTCTCTCTCCTCTGCCAAGGAAGGCCAAAGATGAAATTTAACAATAAACCATGTTAATGCAAATTACATGATGAGAAGCAGGAGATCAGTCTGAGAACTGCCACCCTGAGTGGGAGGAAGAACTTCTCACCCCTTCTTTGACTGCCGACTGGTTATCAAGGCTTATGTTATCAGGCCGGTCTGCTTGCTTATGTTAAAAGAAACAACAATGCCGTGCAGTGTTGTCTCTCTCTCTCTCATGGTCTCGCTCTAAAACGAGAAGGTCAATTGAGACAGTCTCCATAGCAGCTAGGTGGGACTATAGCAAAGGAAAAGAAGCTCACAACACTATCCTTGATCTTCACCTCCTTTCTGCTGCCTCCTTCACTGGCCATCGTCTTGTCTAAACTAACCGACACACTGCGCCATGTCCACACATCAAGGAGATCTCTCCCACTGCCTCGTCCCCAGGAAACACACCTGAAATCTCGCCCCGGGCTGCATCCCCTTTCCTTCTCTCTCCTCCAGAGACAAGGGCATCTCAGCTGAGTTTAGGCAGCTAAAGCACAGACAGTTAGCAAATTAACTTTCCTGTCTTCGTTTCAATAATTCACGAGCCAGAGCATGGGCAGGGTTAGATAAGGTATGCATGGAAGAAGGGATGGAGGAGGTTTAAGCAGGCCCGTTATTGCATCCATTTTCTTAAATATTCTACATCTTTCTCAAATGTGTATGGCATGCATTATTGATGGATTCGGTGACAATGCAGGAGTAACTGAGTAAAAACACATTATATAAAAAGAGTAGTCCTTTGTCTGTGTTGGTGAACGGGTGTGAATGTAGTGATATATCACTTGAAAGTGAATGAGAGAGAATGGATGCCTGTTGGAGACACCTGTGATACTGTAAAGCCATTTCAGTAAAGCTTATTCCCAGTACACACACTGTTTATATTTGCTTGGCTTTGTTATGGCAGTTCCTTTGTCAAAACAAATCAGTGTCAATAAGCAGGGTGTAAACACGCATGGCTTTAGCCATGGGTTAATCCACGCACGGTCGTGCGTGTGCGCACACACACATACACACACTAACACACAAAGCCTTTGCACGTGTGCAGACCCACCTCCATCCTACCTCATTCTCTCTCTACCATCAGCTAGTCTGCCTCCACATTAGTGACAAACTCACTTGCCAGAAAATGCTGCCAACATCTTACACTTTGTGAGGTTTAAATGTCTGATAACTCGTTAATTTCAGTTTAATTTACACAGAAAAAAAGGGTTGGTTTTGGTCAAAGGGGATTTATGACGATTAAAGGACATGAGGTTAGGTTGACATTGTTGACATATTCTGTTATCACCAAAGCCTACTCCCACAGAACTTAAGGAGGGCAATATTATTATGTGCTTTACGTACCAATAAAAATGAACTAACTTGAAAACTCCAAGCTTGAGACATCAGCATTTGTTTTCTGTGTTAAAAGAAAGGTTTATCTATAAGAAAGAAGCAAAATAGCCCTATTCTGTGCTCAGATAGATGCTTTTCTCTGCAAGCTAATAAAAAACACATACAAGCACTTCAAGTCTTCATGCTATGTTGCCAAACTGATTAACAACTTCAGGCACGTAGCCTCAATATTTATACTGTCTCAGTTATTTCAAGAGAGAAAACTAACAAATGTGTGTAGATGCACCAAAAACATCCAACAAAAGGCAGCATTAATTGACTGTTGACATATCTGAATGAAAACACAGTCAGTCAAAGGCTGCCGGGGGTAAATCAGGGGTTTCTTTACTGCTAGTGCAGTGTTTCTGCCTATGTGAGAGTGCAGTTCTTTATGCTTCCCTCAAAAGGCCAAAATGCAGATGGTAGAGCCATCTGTGTAGAATCAAAACCATGCATTCAGACCTCAAGATCTCCATTAAACTGCATGTAAATACATGGGAGGAGCCAGAGGAGGAGTGGAGGATGTAAAGAAACCCGCGTTCAAAACAAACTGATTGACTTTAAACTAGAAGTTTTTTCCACAACAAATCTAGTAACACTCTAAAAAGCACAATAAATAAATAAAATAAAATAAAAAATAACTGTAAACATGTAGTAGCAAAAACAAATGTAGGGAGTCAGATTCTGTTGGAAACTGAGGACAGGCTTTTAACAACTACAATGACATGTGATCCAACTATTGAAATTGTGAATGTGATTTTGTAATTGGCACCTTTTATTAAGATGCAGGTTTCATCAGTACACATTTCAAAGAGGTTCCAATTACTAAATAATGAGGTGACATTAATTTTGAGGCTGCTGTATTACCCCTGTTGAAATCAAATTAAATAAAACGGTAAAAAGAGTGTGGAGTAATTAATTTCTTTGGTTGCAAGGGCACACAGTTCTTCCTCTACCTTTTATTTATGTATGCCGTTATATATTTATTTACAAAAACGCATTTTTGCGATGATGCTTCCCAAGGATGTGCAAAAAAAAAAAAAAAAAAAAAAAAAAAAAAGGAGAGCCAAGGGGCACTCCGGTGGCTCACCATGTAGAGCGTGTACCATGTATTATTACTGCGGCGGCTCGATTCCGACCCGCGGCCTTTGCTGCATGTCATCCCACTCTCTCTCTCCCCCGTCCTTCCTGTCTATCTACACTGTCGCTCTTGAATAAAGCAGAGATGCCAAAAAATAATCTTACAAAAAAGAGCCACATTTAAGCTCTCTCCCCCCAGCCCTGCCTCCCACCTGTGAGCTCAAGACAGCAAGACCATGGCGACTGAATTCCTCTTCTATGGCGAGGCCTTGGCTGTGTGATGGAATCCACAGAAGTAGTGAAGTGTATGTGTTTACGTCCTATGTTGTATTTCAACACAAAAAGCTGGATTCAAGCATGTTTCAAGGTTTTAAAGAGGCAGCCAAATGCATCATTTTACATAGTGACATAAACACACCGACAAACACTTGTGACGGTACAGTGATACACTCTGTGTTACCAAACCTGAGAGCGATGCTGCTGTGGTACATCAAGTTGTGTTAGGTTAGGCTGTTAACTACACTGACTGAAACCCAGTACTTGGGTTAGCCTATTACTCAACGTATATACATACCAAGTCACATAAAACACAACGCCAATGCACTGTGTGAAACATGAAAAATCGTAACTGAAATAAACAGAGCATCATTTCAGGAAAGCAGCTCCCCAAGATTGCAACACCAACTAGAAGAGTGCACTCAGTAGAGTGCAGATCTCCACCATGACATGTGTGGGGACCCCATATCTAAAGTAGATAGTTGTTATTGCTTTGTGCTGCAACTCTTGTCCCTCTTCCAAAGACCTGAGAAGATTAGGCAAATTAGTCCGCTGACGTATGAAACAGCAATGGCTGTTTTACACTTCATTTTGTACAGTCGTGAAGCATCAGGCTATTGAACCGATTTTAACCCCCACTTGTTGACAGATTCCATCAGCCTCTGACACTTTTTACAGTGTTGTTCTCCCATGTGTCTGCTCTGCGCTCTGCTGACGTTCTTCATCAGCAGCGTGTTTCATGAACTCGCCCAGAAAACGCAACGCATGTCCTGGATTTTTTCACCCGCCGTCAGAGCGAACACGGCCACAATAGGATAAAAAACAGCCAATTAGGATGATAGGCACAGTAGTATGGGAAGAGAGAGAGGGAGAGAGCAGCGATGGTCAAGCGAGCTAGACAATGAATGGAGTGAGGGAGTGGAAGTAGCAAGAACAAACATTTTTCAGTGTTTGAATCACTGCAACCACAAAAGGTTCTTCATCATACAGTCATAACTGTGCACAAAAAAACGTTCAGATAGGTCCAGTAGTTTGTCAGATTAGCCGCAGACAGACAGACACACCCGACCAAACGCATGATCTCCTGGCAGAGATAATAAACTAATAAGACCTATGCAGCCCTTAAAACACAGAGAGCGTTGCAGCACAAAAGCTATACGTTTATTAGAAAATACAAAAATCCCTAAATTTATTCTTGCATTGGAGTTGAAAGACACAGATCTTGTAAAAAGCCATTGTTTAAATACAGCTTATTTTCTGTGGCCATTGGCTGTTTTGCAATTTCCACAGTGAGGTTACACCTTACTTTTCCAAAACAGCATCAGCAGCTAGCTGTCATTCAAAATGTCACCATGTTCCCATCAAGACCAAACCAGGACATTGTCAGAAAAAAAATGTTGCAGAGCTCTGCTTTTTCAAGTATCTGTATGTGCCTGTAAAGTTTTAGGAAATCTACTGACACACAAATGCCAAAAATAAATAAACAAAATAAATAAATAAATATCAACAGAATTTACTGTTGCAGATGTAAAACTACGTGTAGAAATTATATGGGAAATAAAAGAAAAAAAATAATATACACAAACACATTCATGCCTTCATCTCCTTGTTCCACCAATTAGTCCAATGCAATTCACACAACTTGGCCTCACCCTTAAATTGTCTGATTGGTTGCTTCAAATTGGAGCAGCATAATTAGGGGGGCACAGGGATAACATCCACTAATATCTTCTTAAGGAAGTTTGTTGTCACCTCAAGAGAATTTTTTTCTTTATTATTTTTGTGGAGAAAGAAGGCGCAAATGTCAGACAATTGCCAAAAATTAGTTTTAGCCTTTTTACAACCAAGAGACAGACAGATAATTCATATTATTTCTATGTTTATTCATTGTTATATAATTTGAAAATCAATGCTCTGACTCTGAGCTGCAGCTGTGATGCCATACTGTATCACTTTGTCTGATTTAGCCTGATACAAGTCCATCTGAGCCTCTCTCTTATCTAAATATCTGAATATGTATAGGCCTATATGAATATGTAAATATGAATATGAGCTTATTCAGTGATGCATCCAGACAGCTGTTGTGAGCTCCACGTTTACAAGGAAACATGTGTTGGCCCTGTGGCACAGGTTAGGGTGACAAGACAGGTGAGAGGGAGAGGGCAAGCACCATCCGTTATGTCTGGACAATACCTATAGGCCTGTGACTCACATTTAAACACACACACACACACACACACACACACACACACACACACACACTGTGAACTAAATACGACTGGGATGTCTACTGTAGACTTTCTGCTTTGAAGAGGCATGAATAAATGCAAGTAAACACACTAAAAAAATGGTAAAAAGTAAGGAATAGTGCTACTTACAAGTAGCCTTAAAGCAGAAACACACATCGTTTTTAATTTTTAAAAGACTTGTATTTCTTACTTAAGATAAAGTATTAATCTGCCTAGAGTATTAGTGAAAATACACGCAGCCTCCGCACTGATTTCAGTCCCAGTAACACATGAACCGTAAAAATGAAAAACAGCTCTTGTAGAAGCATGTGCAACCAAACACATGGTCTAAAAACTCAGTATTTAAATAGTCCTTGTATTAATCTATTGCTTTCAATGTGCATTTTCAGTGTTGCTGCTGGAGAAATCACACTGTAGCACACAAACAGGTGTAAAAGTAGCATAATGTTTACTGATGTTTATGTTCAAAGTAATATCAAAGCATCATATGCTGGTTCAAAGGTCACTCTGCCTGCTGTTCATAAAACCACATGGGATTGTTTTCGTTGAGGATAATCGCAGACACACACACTCACACACACTCCTTGCACAATGTGCCACTCAGTTTGTCAACAAAGGGATATGAATTCAAAGTGAAATGAAATGTTCATAGCACCAGACATGTACAAAGTGGCGTTCAAGAACGCTTCCACTAAGCAGATAAGCAAACATTTGTGGAAAACTCTAATCAATTGAAAATGACAAGGTAGTGCATGAAGAAAAAACACAGGAGAATCTTTAAAGAAATTTTGTTTCTGTTACAATTGTATGAAACCCTCTAACAACAACAGAGCCTCTTAAGAGCTGACAGTGCCTTTAGATTACAATTTCATCTCAGCAGGGATCTCCACTCACTTCTCTAATCACAGACTGTTTAGTGCTTAAAAATAGCAAATGATGATAAAAGGCTCTATCAAACATCCTTGCTGATCTCAAGTGCTGTGATGCAAAGAGGGTATA
>OMKZ01037038.1:25983-47440 GCA_900302535.1 Neoniphon sammara | reverse complement strand
TACCAAACATAAATTGAATGGCACGAAATTGTCCTTAACGAGAAATGCCTTGATCATGCCGGGAATAATGCAGGTGTTCAGGATCAAATCAATCACTGCAAGGTTGGCAACTGCCAAAAATTGAGGAGTGTGTAAACTTCGGTTAAAAGCAATTATATAGATAACCAAAGTATTGAACAGAACTGTAACAACATATATAAACGCAAGAAAGATGAAGTAGATGTTGATGAAGCGTAGTGTCTCAAATCCGATGATATAGAAGCCCGGGGGATGGATGACAAGTGAGTTGTTTACAACGGTCCTGAGAAAAGACATTGATCTGCTTGTTGTAAAACGGTTTCTGGTCCACGGTGAGTAAAAATTCTCCGGTCTAAAGAGAGGAGAAAGCATCATAAATATCACAATAACACTTTTCTCGAGATCATCATACAAACATATTATCCTTAATGCTCAAGCACTTTCAAACTTTGCGTGTAAATAATACGTATTATTCTCATTAATTTCAGGAATGTGAACGTACCTGTCGCTGAGGATCGTTTTGCACGTTTAGACCCATGTAGCGCTGACACTAGAAGCACCACGGAATGCCTGTCCGACCTGACCTGTATCCAGTGGAAAATATATATACTCTCTCCATTGATCTGCAGAGATAACCTGCAGGCTTCTAATTAAGAATAAGAAACCATGCATGCCTTGTGCAATACCCAATTATTGAAATTTAGTTGATCCCTGGGGCGTAATTTCTGCAAACATATCCTACATTCAAAAGATCTAATTGTTTTAATTGAAGACTTTTGTGATTGTGAGTGTCTCCCCTCTCCTAATCTCAAGGACAGGAATGCATGCATGTTTGAGGACAAACCCATTACGTGCATCTTGGAAAGCAGGGGCAGCTGCTGAGATGCTTCCAGAACCAAGGACAGCGACTTGGTAACTGTTGAAGGCCAAGTTTTGGTGGATCACTGTAATCACAGGATGACAGACAGAGCTCCACAATAAAAGACAAGCCTTCATGGACAAGATAAACTTTGGCAAAATCTACACTGTCACTGATTTTGGAGCTTAAAAAAAAGACCCTTTCACAACAGACAGTTTAATATTTATTGTTTTTTATTTTATTTTATTTGTCTTGCACAATTAAAAAAATAAACAGGACACAAAGGAAATAAGTGGTAAACAGTGCAGGGGGAGGCAGAAAACCAAATGGCTTATTTGAGGCCTCTACCTAAGATAAAATGAAATAAAATTCAAAATTGCATTAGGTGAGAACTCAGTATGGACACTATGTAGTAAAGATTGACCACAAGGAAACAAATCAAACAATACAAAAGCAAGTTTAACAAAATGTGATTGAAAACAAAATTACATAGCAGGGATTCAACTATCTTTCAAACATCTTTGATTAGAATGTAGGGAGGATGATATTTTCACCAAATGAGAATATGAATTCCATAGTTTGGTACCTCTGAATCTTATTAAAAATGGCCTTCTGTTGGTGACGTGTTTAGGTGTGCTTTATAAATAAAAATGCAGATTTGTTAAACATTAAAATCAAAGCTTGTAAGAAGCTGAAGTTTCTGAAATAACAGGGCAGATGGAGTATGTGTTCTTGAATTGGTACCCATGCACACTGACAAAATGTTTCTGGAGCAGTAAAATTTTCTGAAGGCTACTGGGAGATGCAATAGCTCAAACAATATTACAATATGAAATGTAAGGATAAATCAGACTATAATGAAGGGTACGGAAACAATTTATACTAATCAGCTGACCGATTTTCTTTATTATACAGATAGATTTTGCTATTTATAGTATATAGTATAATGGAGACAGCGGAGAGATCATTTATATGAAATAATAATGACCCAAGGATGGATCCCTGAGGGACCCCACAAAGTAATTGGGCTTTGTTAGAATAACAGCCTTTAATGCACACAAACTGTTCTCTATAGCAATTTTTAAACCATTTATATACTGTCATGGAAACTATATTTCTGCATTTAAACCAAAACTCTACTGCATGACTTTTAACCACGACCAGACAGTTGCTCATTTTTTCTTGTTTTAGCCTCCTTACACTGGCTTCCAGTTCATTACAGAATTGATTTTAAAAAATCTTTTTATTACTTACAAGGCCTTCCATGGCAGAGCTCCACTATATTTTACTGGGCTTTTAAAGCCCTACCTTACCTCAAGGGGTCTTTGATCTTGAGATGATGTTAGATATCCCTCACACTAAATTTGAGTCAGAGGGAGACCGAACTTTTGCAGCTTTGGCCTCTAACATTTCAGTTGATGTTTTTAAATCATGGTTAAAAACACACTTGTGTAGCATGGCCTTTTAATCTATTGAAACCTGGGTTTTATTGTATTGTTTTACTGAATTGTATTTTGTGTGTTCTGTAGTATTTTACTGAACTGTATTTTATTGTGTTTTATGTTATCCCTTTGATGATTTTTAATGTTTGTACTTTTTAATTTATTTATTTTTGTTCTTTGTAAACTATTACTTCTGAAGTGATTGACAAAGAAAGCATATTGTTGTTGTTGTTGTTGTTGTTGTTGTTCTTCTTCTTCTTCTTCTTCTTCTTCTCCTTCTTTTTCTTAATATTATTACATTTTGTCTGTCACTCTGCAATTAATAACATTAAGAACTGATGCATATGCTGTTTTTCAGTTCCTGAATAGCATATTAAGAAAATCTTGCATGGACTGCATACTCAGAGCTGTAAAGAGTTTGTTTGAATACCACGTCACCTGCTAATTTTGGACTGATAAAAGCACTGTATAGTACACTGAGTTATGATTATAATGGCTATCAAAACTAGCACAAAAAATCATGGTTATTGTGCAAATTGTTACAAATAACCCCAAGACCATCAAAACATTTATCATGAAAATCATTTAATCTTGTCACACATGATTTGTCACATCTTGAAAACCATGAAAATGAAGTTTTCATGGTTTTCATTTTCATAGACCTGGGCCCGAGGACCATTGTTTTCACTTATGAACAGAATAACATTACTTTTAATGGGTCATCAACCATTACAATAAGCCATATGACAACATTCCTTTACGTTCTTTTTCAAAATCTTTATTATGTCTATATAAAAGTCAGCAACATAGAGATACAAAAGAAATGTCCACGTCTTCAACTAATTTGTTAACCTATGGGAATAAGTAGATCATAATGGTGCAATCAGAGTGTTAAATTCAAAATAGAGGGGGCACTAAGAGAGTGCAACATCTGCTCGCTGCATGTTTGACAGTGAAATGCTGTACGACCAATAATGCATGCAGAATTTTTCAATCAGTTTTTCCATTTTTCCATCAGTTGAGCTGTATTTGAAGTCTTACCTTGTCTTTACCTACAGATTTAATCAGGTAGTTATCTATTCATGCTATTGTCTACTATGCAGTAGTTCACAGCATATAGACACAGCGTTGTACAGTAGACAGGCACTATTAAAGATTGGCTTAGGTGTGAATTTTAGTTTTTTTTTTCTTCTCTTTCCCATAACAGCTGTATTAGCAACTAACAATTCAGATAATGGCTTCTAACAACATAATTACTATGTTGTTAGTAATTCTTCTAATTCTAATTCTGTTTCTATCAACATAATTACTATGTTGTTAGAATCCCACCAGATTTTCAGTTTAGTGCTCATTAATAATAATGGACCTGACAAGTGTTAGAACCTGTGATTCTTTGATATATACCTTGTCTGTTAATAGTGAAGCTGAAAAGATTCTGTTTTAGATCTGGTAGGCTCACAAGGGTCTTATGCAATTCAGTTAGTGTCAAAATAATCTATTCTTCAAACATGACGCAAATCAGGGTTTGCTCCGTGTCTCAAAACTTTTCAAATATTGCCAGGCTTGATGGGTGAGAATTTGACAGGCTCAGTTGTTCAATCTCCTGATGAGTGCCAGGGCTCTGATTTTGATCTCTTTGGTTTTCAATGAATATATGATGGGGTTGATGCAGGGTGGGATGCAAGAGGACAGCGACAGGCTCAGCACGCGCTGATCCGGGTTAATAAGTCGTAGATAAAACCCAATCATGAAAATGGTGAGAAGAGGTACGTAAAATACAGCAACGAGAATGAGATGTTCAGCGCAGGTGGCCAGAGCTTTCACCCGACTGTGCAGAGATTTCATCCTGAAAACAGTCACCAGGATGCTGACATAGGACAAAACAATGAAAATGAAGGGGCCTACGAGGAGCACTAAACTCAGAGCAGATGACAAGGACCAGTGCAATGTATAATCATTACAGGCGAGTCTGAAAACGGGCGCATAGTCACAGAAGTAGCTGAAAACCTTGACAGAATTGCAAAACGACAGCCGGGTCATTATTGACGTGCAAAACGCTATTATCCCCAGCGAGTAAGACCAAGTCAGCCCGACGATACAAGACATTTTTCGCAGTGTGTTGATTGAGTGCTGACGCAAAGGGAAACATATCACGATCAGTCTGTCATAGGCAAGTATAGCAAGCGCAAATGATTCTAACATTATAAAAGTATAATAGACAAACATCTGTACCAAACATAAATTGAATGGCACGAAATTGTCCTTAACGAGAAATGCCTTGATCATGCCGGGAATAATGCAGGTGTTCAGGATCAAATCAATCACTGCAAGGTTGGCAACTGCCAAAAATTTGGGCGTGTGTAAACTTCCATTAAAGGCAATTATGTAGATCACCAAAGTATTGAACAGAACTGTGACAACATACACAAACACAAGAAAAATGAAGTAGATGTTGATGAAGCGTAGTGTCTCAAATCCGATGATATAGAAGCCCGGGGGATGGATGACAAGTGAGTTGTTTACAACGGTCCTGAGAAAAGACATTGATCTGCTTGTTGTAAAACGGTTTCTGGTCAACAGTGAGTAAAAACTCGTTCGTCTAAAGAGAGGGAAAAGCATCATAAATATCACAGTAACACTTTTCTCGAGATCACCATCAAAGCATCATGTTAAACCTTAATGTTCAAGCGTTTTCAAACTTTGCGTGTAAATAACAGGAGGTGCATTACTCTTAATTTCAAGAACGTACCTGATGTTATGGTGAGGATCGTTTTGCACGTTTAGACCCATGTGACGCTGACACAAGAAGAACCACGGAATGCCTGTCCGACCTGAACTGTATTCAATGGAAAATATTTATACTCTCTCCATTGATCTCCAGAGATAACACCCAGGCTTCTAATTAAGAATAACAAAGCATGTAGGCCGTGTGCAATACCCAGTTATCGAGATTCAGTTGATCTCTGGGGAGTAAGCCCAATTTCTGCAAACATATCCTGCATTCAAAAGAATTAGTATTTTAAATAAAATTTTTGGTAATTCCGAAAACGTGAAAAAGTGATTAGGCCTATATGCATCTTAGAAAGCAGGGCCAGCTGCTGAGATGCTTTCAGAGCAAAGACAGCTTCTTCATGATTGTGGAAGGCCTTTTGATGAATCATTGTAATCACAGGATGGCAGGCAGAGCTCCGCAATGAAAGACAAGCCCTCATGGACACGATAAACTTTGGCAAAATCTACACTGTCCCTAATTTTAGAGCTTTAAAAAATAGACCCTTTTCACAGCAGGTATTTTGGCATTTATTGATGTTTGATTTTATTTGTTTTGCACAATTAAAAAAATAAACAGGACAGCAAGGAAATAAGAGATAAACAGTGCAGAGAGAGGCAAAAAGCCAAACAGCTTATTTGAGGTCCCTACATGAAATAAAATTCATCTGTGATAAGAATTTGTGATAATAATTTATTCTCATTTATTTATTCTCATTATTCTCATTTTCACAAAATGAGAATAAGAATTCCATAAGAATTTGCCTTCTGCAGGTGAGGTGTTTAGGTGTGCTTTATAAACAAAAATACATGTTTGCAAAACATTCAAATTAGAGCTTGTAAGAAGCTGAAGTTTCTGAACAGGCAGATGGAGTGTGTCTTATTGAATTGTAGCCACCCTGACAAAATGTTTCTGGAGTAAAAATATTTTCTGAAGGCTATTGGCAGATGTCATAGCCCAAACAATATTATAATATGAAATGTAAGATTAAATCCAACTAAAATAAAGGGCAAGAAAACAATCTGTACTAATCAGATGACCAATTTTCTGATATATTTTGCCATTTATAGTATATACAGTAGTATATTGGAGACATGAATGAGAAATAATAATGGCCCAAGGATGGAGCCCTGAGGGACCCCACAAAGTAGTTGGGCTTTGTTAGAATAAAAGCCTGTAATTCACACAAACTAGTCTCTCCTTCATTTTTGTAACTGTTTATGTACCATGTCATGGAAACTATATTTCTGCATTTAATATAAAATAAAATCTGAGGGTAGCTGTGTCAAAGGCTTTGAAAAGATCTAAAAATACTGTGCAAGTTGTGCACATTGTCAAGTGCAGTAGTGATTTTATCCACACGATGAAGCAAAGCCACTTAAGTGCTATGATTGTTTAGAAAACCATACTGATGTACATAAAAACAGAATTGGTATCTAAATGATAGACTTCTTCTATAAAAGGAATAACTAATATTGTTCTTTGATTAGTAAAACATATTGGATCATAAAGAGATGGCTTTTGCAAGTTTCATATCTCTAGGTACAACACTGGAGCTCAAAGATAAAGAGTGTGTGAGTGGCTTTATTATTGAATTTTTCACCTATTTGACAAAGAATGCAGAGATATGATAATGACCAACTGAAGATATGTTTAGATTATCAGTTCTATCATTTATTTCTTGAATATCTGGAGGATCAAAGGGAGGCATTATACAGTAATTTCCTGGAATGAAATCTAGTGGATTGCTGTTAGATGCAGGAATTTTGTTGGCTAGTCTGTAACCAATATTGACAATAAATAAATAAATAAATAAATAATAACAACAACAACAACAACAATAATAATGATAATAATAATAATTACATTTTTTAGCTATATCAGAAAGAACTCTCCCCATCTGAAAAATCTGACTGGGAAAGCCAGAAGTCATAGAGATTGGTACATAGTTGTTGTTTCATGTTAATTCATCTCTTTGACTGAAGTGTATATAAATTCTGTTTTGTATGAGAATTTCATGACACTCTTTCTAGAACTTCTACAATATGGACTTTATGGGAACATTGCATGTAGAAAGTGAATGAATGACATATTATGATGACATATGTAATGCATAGTAATCCCTGAGGGGGCATTTATCATCAAACAGGTCATAGGGACACCAAAGAAAAGGATTCTCACCTGTTTTATGACTTCTGGGAGCCCTTCTAATGAGCAGCTTTTGTGATGTCATCACCAGGGAATGCTGGTTAATGACTATGCCTGTAAATAAACAAACCTTTTACTGTTTAAACTCTGGCCTAATTAATCTCATCTGCTTCTATTAAGAAGTCCTGAACCCTCACAATTAAATCTGGAGGGAAATGGGTCAGAGTGTGCAATGATAATAATGAGCAATTAACATTATTCTCAAAAACAGACATTTAATTCAAAACAAACTTGCTAACTATCAAATGGTCTACTGTTCTCTGAAACATATTCAAGGCTGCCGGAGAGAAGTTGTCTCTGACCCTAAAACCCTGCAACTACCCTTAGTTGCCCCTTTTTCACACATGGGTGCCACTTTTGAAATAATGAGTCCTCTACCATTATTAAGATCATCAAAGACTAAGAGAAATCATAGTGCCTGTATAGTATAGTGCAACAGTACTAAAGTAATTGTAAGTTAATGCAGGAAGACCATTACTTCACAAGGATATACTTTATATCCACAGCTGTCTCCTCCTAAGAAGGCTTAGATTCTCTTTCGGCATGAGAGAGCTTCATGTCATTGACTATTGGCTTTCTGGGTTCAGTCAGTCCTGTGTTGAATTCCAGATGGTTCTTACTGTTCACAAGAGATCCGATGCATTTAAACTGTATATCTCAAGAAAAACACCCATTAATTGCTTGTGTGTAGCAGCAGCAGCAGAAAACTGGGTTATAGAGACAAATGGCAGGAGAGGGAAAGGGAAGGGACTTCCATTAAAAACAAACAAACAAACAAACAACAACAACAACAACAACAAAAACTTATTAGAATTCATCTATTCATCTTCCTATGGGGGAAAGTCAGTAAAGTAAAAGCAGAGGCAATGACATCTGGGGCAGAGGTTATGTAAACTGAGACATGTATTTACTTGCAACTCTAAATGTTTAGACATATTTAACAGTGATTTGATTATTAAAGATGTGAGGGCACAAGCTGAGTGTCTGCTTTTATGCACAGAGTGTTTATGTCAAGAACAAAGGTGAAAACTAAATCTATATGGTCATAACTGTGCGCTGGAGCCTGAGACATGCTAGACTAAATGAAAAAATTCAGTAATGTTTAAAAAGTCAGAGGCCAAGTGGTTTGAAGAGACATCAACATGAGAGTTCAAGGTCCTAAGTAGAAGCACTCTGTCATACACTGACATAATCAGTAACAGCAAGTCAGAAAATCCATATAGAATGTAGGTGGTCAACAGACAGCCTATAGGGCAGAATAGCCTATATGGACGTTTTCATTGAGGAACAGTTCATGTTTGCATATTTTGAAAACATTCAGTTCATAATTTTTACTGTATGTGCTTTTTCATTTGAGACGCTTTTGTATTTCCGATAGGGGGAAAATGGCTAAGCCTAGATTAAGAAGGGGAGGTTATTAGCTTTCACACTAAAGGTCACTTTTAGTTGGGATGAGAACCATTTAAAACTCCCACCAAACCCCAACTGCCTTTATACATGATACAGCATGGATTTTTTTGATTAGTGAAATGGGATAAATTAGTGTAGAGGGCACCCAGAGGTGTAAAAAATAGGGCTGGTGGAGGACAATTAGTGGTTTGTATGGGCTGAGACTAAAGGCCCTATGGTCCTGAATATATTTCAGTGGAAGGTTGACTATTTGACAATAAGCAGGTGTGCTTTGAAATAAATGGCATCTTTTCAAGGATAGTTCACTAATATCACTTTGCATTCCCACTTTGGCACTTACCCTTCCAGTTTTAATTAACTGGGGAAGAGATAATCATGCTAAAGTTTTAACAGTAAAAGGTTTGCTTGTTTACCAGCAAGGTCATTAACAAGCATCCCCTGGTGATGACATCACAAAAGTCGCTAATTAGAGGGGCTCCCAGGAGTCAAGGAAGTAGGGGAGAATCCTCAGGGTCACCATGAGCTGTTTGATGATAAATGCACCCTGAGGGATTACTTTCCCTTAGACATGGCACTGTATTATTTTTTTCATTTACTTTATTCATCTAGTGTTCATAAAAATATAATGCAAGTTTGCAAGATCCAAAGCGAGCTCACAAACAGGCTAAAATTCTATGCATCTCAGACAGGTAACTTTAAAGTAACCTCTGTATCAGTCTCTGGGTTTTGTGGATTCTCCACTTTGCAACTCTCTCACAGCATCAAGTCAAACAATGCATGTATAGTAGATGGCCATGGCTTCTTTGTAATGTCTTGAATCCTAGGAAGCAACTTAGTTAAATCTGTTGTGAATGTCTCTCTGCCCTGTTTTCACACGGAGTCCTGTGGATCTGGACTGGGATCCAAAATCTAAGCCTGGACTGGATTTTGACTGAACCAGGACTTTGTGTGAACAGAGGAGACTGGACAATAGGCTTCTGACCGGGCAAGACAAGGCCTCTGACCTAAAAAAGTTCTTGAGATATGTGAGGTCAACATAATGAGTAACGAATGTCTCTCAGTGTAAGAGTTTTTATTTTAATTTAATTTTATTTTTTTATAGCACAACTTAAATCCCAGAAATAGTAGCACTTTGCCTGCCAAAACATAATTCTCTCTTCTCATAAAACTCAAAGGTCAAAAATACTTGAGACCAGGGGGATCATACTAAATGCCATGGTGTATAAAAAATATAAATTTAAAAAAATATGCAGGTGTTGCAGGCCTTACTAAAACCTATACTCACATGAGTGCTTGACTCTCTTTGTTGATATATGTTGATAATACTCACCACCAGGTGATGGTGAGCCTAGTACTGTACAGTATAATACCTTAACAAACAACAGTGAGTTCACCCTGTTGCTATCTGTGGTCCTGAAACACTGTGGCAGCTATTTCACCTGATATTAGAACCTTAATGAGAATTTTGCAAACTTTATTGAGTCTCTGTCCCCCCAAGGACATTTAACAGAGATGAGAAGTTCCATGAATAATTGAGACATTATCTGAAAGAATAATTATATGTTTTGGACACGTGACAAACAGCCTAATTATGCTGTGCGCTCCATGGATCAATTGAATTTGAGTGAAACGCCCACATGAAACCCTGCATGAGATCACCGGAGATCAATAGAGAAAATACATTTTTCATTGGACACAGATGAGACATGCTGATGTTTGGTGGGTGCTTCTGAAGACTTCATCATGTTGAGTCGCATTAAGAAACAATTCTCCACATAAGGGGAACAATGTTTGGCCTAATTTAACACATGTATTCTGTTGTAATTTTACATCTGCATACTTTTGCACTTGTAAAGTTTTTGCGAGTGTGTTGGAGTTCAACTTGATCGTGATCATTGCTCAGAGCTTTACTTTTCACAGCTTTCTTTTACCGCTACAGGCTAATGTAAATATATAGAGTATATTTTCAATATCTACACACCACATTTAATTGTTGATCAAAGTGTTGATAACTTATAACAAAATAACTTATGATGTCCTATAAAGTCTTTCTATTATGGATGCTCTTTCATTTTAAAATTCAAATGGATTTTGTTTGCAATAAAAAATGCACAGTCAATCCCCAACATAATTTTTAGTGGCTGTGGTGTTACTGTAGTTATTGCTATACATGCTGCTCTGTGTAGCTCCACTGAAGCACAGCAGTGTTTACACTATTACAAAGATGTTCAGTGGTTTCAGTCTGGTACAGTGTGGTGCCTGTAATTTTGTCCTCCCAGTCTCTTTTTATTTGGCTGCTAGACAAAACTGCTCAAGCTTACAGTGATGATTAAACAGAGGTTCCTAGGGGGCTGATCAGGCCCAACAGCAAATGTGGAAACTTCCCGGGCAAATTTGAGAGAGGATCCACTAGTGGATATCTTGCACTTTAGCCAGACAATAGTGACAGAATGGGGGCTGGAATGCTTCTTAGCTTTTTATATTAAATATTATGGTGTTGTGTGGTCTTTAAATAGAATCTTGTGGTAAATGTAGAAAAAGGAGAAATCCAAGGCAGTCCAGAAGTTGTTAAGTTAGATTGGCAGTAAGTTAACCATTAGTATACTTGGCTAGTTCTAAATGACAGGTTGACAGGTCAAAGAAAATATCTGTATAACTGACACTACAACACACACACACACACACACACACACACACACACACACACACACACACACACACACACACAAACACACAAAATCTGCCTCTCCATGACATCATCAGAGTTCTCCATGACTCTGGGTCTGACAGCTGGCTCGTTGCATACCAGCCTCACCGCTGGTCAACCGGAGGTGATGTCACTCTCTCAGAGTTGGACCACGAAGCAAACAAATGGACAATAAACTGGTCTGCAAACACAATCTGTCATCACATTCACTGTTACACCTGAACACCGGCTTATCTTACACGTGTTACATCAACTGCAACTTTCAGTCCAGACCAGTTTACAGCTGCTTCCTCTGAGCTGCAACAAACTGCAGAGAGTGTCAGACTCCCTAATAGCCTGTTCACTTCAGAGCCTGGAGGCTGTTGGATTCAAACCATTTGGAAAAGGGGCAGCAGTGACCGGTGTTTGCAAAAAATATGTCGCAAGTGATTGGATTGATCGCCATTATCTAATTTGTTTAATCAGACAAACAAACCATATTTACAGTATGAGTGTGCAGAAGCTAAACAAACAGCAGTAACTGTGATGGTGAATGTGAGCAAGCATATTGGCGAGCATATTGCTAGCTTGTTAGCATGTTCACACATAATTCTTACAGTTTTTGTAAGGAAAATCTGTGCTTTCTGTTTTCCAATTCAGTACACTGTATCTTCTCATTGTCATCATCACCTAAGCCACGCCTATTTTGTGGCCTCCAATCCAACGTTTCGGCCTGAGCGTTATCAGATGGTTTCATGAGTCGAATTAAAATGAATTTGCAAGATAAGCAGGTTGTGCAAGGTTAACTCCTTAATAATAACTTACTGAATTCATCCCTACAGGGAAATCTCAAACACGGGGAGGTCAGATGTCAGGGTCGGATGCAGGACAGCAGCCCTGCTGGGGATTCAGTGTTTTGCTCCAGGAAATTTCTGCAAAGGGAGGAAGCTTGCTGACATTTGGGCTTGAATCGAAGGACTTTGGTTCAAGGGCAATATTCCTACTGGCTATGCCAAGCTGGCATGGAGGTAAAGCCCATTAGGGGTTATTATTAAAGTTAAGACCATGGTGTTCTTTTGGTTCTGTCACCGTGTCCACAAAATTGACTTCTCCTTCACTGCCATTAGTGCTGTTCCAGGACTTCTCTGTTGATGATATCACGGACGGAGGGTTGGCTCTCTTGCTTTCAGCTTTCAGAGAGATTACACTGTCTGGCAGTTTCTATCTCCTCACAAGTCATCGTTGTCTTCTGGTTTCAGAGCATCAAATTTTTCAAATATATGAGGGAATTAACTACAAAATGATATAGCCAGTGTTAATAAAAGTGACATCTACATTTGCTGAGAGCTTAACAACATAAAAGTTTCAAATTCTGGAGGAATGGTTCAGCTACTGGCAAGATTCAGACCCTGTCTACAATGTATTTGAAGATGGGATCAATCATACTTTTTATACTGAGACATGAATTTCAGGGATCAGCTTTTTTTTTCAGTACTGCAGCAATACATTTTTCTCTGTTCTCAAATTTATGCCTACAATACTGTCTGTACACGTTGCAATCACAGAAATACCAATGTTGCTTCTGGGTAGATTTTCCTTTTAATGCATATCTCTGTCAACACAGATGATAATTTATGTGAGGTCATTGTTAGCGTAGTGTTTATTCACAATCGGAAAAGTCCAAAAATAGACCCGACAGATAAACAGATGGGCTACATGATACTCATTACCTTTTATATTCACGGGCTGGGCTAACGTATCGCTGACGTCACAGCTGCCTCAGCAATAATCAACAGTAAATAAAGGCAATGCAAACAGGCTGTCTAATAATATGAAACACGTGAATGAATTAGATGACCTAGAAACATGTGACACAGATATGCAAGGAGTGCAATATGCAGTGCACAGGAAAGTTACTTTTAAAAGTAATTAGTTACATTACAAAGTTATTAAAAATAACTCCTTTATTAACAGTACTTTTGTGTTTCTTGCTTCAAAAACAGGCTGTAACAATATGGTTGATTGTTGTTTTAAAGGCACAGTTCACCCAAAATACAAAAAAGGGATGGGTATTGTTTTGTGGAGCTCAAACTGTCAAAACTTTACATGTGAAAAACTCAACAGCAGCAGCTCTCTCCAAAAACACCGATACCTGACATAATCCACAGTCCTCAGGGTTGAAGTGTTTTCTTTGGAACTACTTCCTGCTGAAGAACACCAGTAAACTGCCAGTGTTCTTTTTTTTGTCTCGCACAGCAGAAAGACACATAAAAACATGACAAAGCACAAGAAAATACACCATATATTGCATTATGTCAACATTGCCACCTTTTAATAAAATTTACTGTACTAAACTTTTTGTTGTGTTGTTGTAACATAACAAAATTAATAGGAGCAGTTTACTTACTTAATTATGAAAGCAAATTATTTCAGTATCTAAAATGAAATGAAAAATATTACTTTTAATAAATGCTGTCTACAGTATAGCCTTGGGCATCAAAACGTAGCTCAACCAGTGACATTTCCAGGGAAAAATCAGTCCGCTCAAGATGGTTAAAAAGCCGTTGGTATGAATATAGGTCGGCGCAGCTTAAGTGCAATCATTAGCATTCTGCTGTGTGTGTGTTTCTGCCTTAACAAGTCACACACTACCAACAGCAGCAACAACACACATGCACATATGCACATGCTCGCATAAACACTCAACCCCCACTTCGACAAACACACACATATACCTCTCTCTACTTCAGCCAAGCATTTACTCCAGTTTTAGTGGATGAACACACGCGCGCGCACACACACACACACACACATAAAATCGATCCCCCAAACAGTGAGCGCTGTCTGTTATGCAGCGATGTTGGTTACAGTAAGACCACCTCGGCCCCACAGGAGGCTCCAGCTGAAATCTAGCATTACGATCAGTGGAGCAGAAACAATCCTCTGGTGTGAGTCTCTCACCACTCGCTGAAAGGACTCCTTTTAGCCGCTAAGCTACCGGCCCGTTCGCTCCCTCCTTCCACCCTGAAAAAAAAAAAAAAATTGGGAACTGGCCACGGCCTTGGCAGCGTCAGCCCTCGTTGGGTAACAAAGTCCCAGAGGACCTTTGCCACCAACCCGAACATGGAAACACCCACACTAGTATCTTTCTCTACTTCTCCAGCTCTTCCCGTTTTCTTTCTGTCTTTCTCTGTCTGTTTCTCTTCATCTCTCGCTCTTTGTTTCATCTTCTCTCTTAAACGTGGCTGCAGATGGTTATTTTGAGTTTGGCTATTCACTCGCACGACCTTCAAACTGAATTCAAGTCTCAGAGGTAAAATGAAAATGTACAAAACACCCTTCCTTGTGTTCAAGAATGCTATATTGATCCACTGACACTTTCACATTTATGGCTATGCCCTCTTTCATTTGGTACTTGGAAAGTGAATTGAAATTTTTTTTTAAAAAACTAATTACCACCTTTGCTTCATTCCATATTTCTATAAAAGATACAGTCTGTCAGCATGTTTTGTGTGCGTGTCAACCAAGGTCTTAAAGACTCATTTGTAATATCCGATCTATGCCATTCATTCAGAACCTAGTGTTTATTAAGTTTTTTTGGTGCTTGTTCCCTTTTCAACCACCAATGAAATACTGTTCAAGTGCAATTCTGCCTGCTGAATCCAATGTAGGCTACCAATATTAATTGCACCAGTGCATCGCATCGCCACCATTTGCACCAGCAGATCTAATGGTACGAAATGACATATCACAGGAAGGGTTTCGATCCAGCATATTTGTTTGTTTTAGTGACATCACCATCTCCTTGTGGGCGCCATATTGATGACCATATTGTACTTCACTGAGAGGAAAAACAGTAGTTAAAACAACCTTTTTGAGCAGTACATGCCAAGTCCAGGGGTTCATTTTACAAATAACCAAGCTTGTTTCACAGTATATTCTGAAATAAGGGTGCAGGGATCAATAAAGTTTTCTGAATCTGTATCTACATTTAGTTGATATTATTGATGTCAGCTATGTAAGTTTTAGTGTGCTTTGTGTTACTCAGTTTTCCATAAAAAACACAGGTGTACAACAGGGCATTATTTGGGTAGATCTATACTTGGAATATAATTCAAGCTAGGTTGCGATAATCCTGATGCAGCATTGGACTCTTGACTTGATATGCTAATGTCCCGTTTGGTTAGTTTGGTTTCGTTCATGGTGTATTATGTGTATTTTTTTTTAAGAGGGAATGCCAATAAATGTGCATTTTCTTTATGTAAATTAGTCATTTGATTGACATCTCATGGAAATGATTCATATTTCATGCTGTTGTAATGCCTCAGTGCAGCTTGGAAAACACTGTAGGCCTGGTATAGTGCGGAAAAATCAGAGCTCCTAGTTCTTCTCCACACCTGTGGCTGCACACAAAACAAAATGTAAACTTAAATCTCAGCATGGGTGGACTGTGTGCATGGTTGCCACGGTCCACACAATCAGCAAGGTTATCCAAAGTTAGAAAACACATCAAAATGAACAGAGTGGCCCTCAGTCACTCAGTGTGAGTGCAGAGATGCTGCGTGGGTGACAGCAGCGTGTGGTGTAAGGATGTAGAATGTAACTCCCCTAACAATACACTGCTAAGGAGACGAGAGCGAAATGGCTCTTATGGACATTCAAGCCACTGCTGATTGGATGGTGTCTCAAGATGGAGTCCCTCAGGATGTACAGGAGGAACTGCCACATCACCATGACCTCGTTATCCATCAAAACAACTCCAGCATCATGTCCACCTCCTTTCAAAAAATGATCCCTGTGGGGAAAACGAATTGCTGTAACAGCAAATAAAAGGACATGGCAAAAAAATATATATATCGGGTAAATAAGAGTCAGAGTAATGGAGTTTAAAATACTTTAAAGGCTCAGAGTGGAAATGTACTTGGTGATGCTGTTACTACCTTGGTTTATTCTTAATTTCTGTCCAGCACTTTGTTGGAGCGGGGATGTGCTTGGTTTTCACTGTTTTATCATGTAAACAGAATGGACTAGACATTGTCTTGCTATGTAAAGTGTCACACTTGAGAACTGCAGGTACAGATATGTTGTGCTGTGGCTGCAGCCTGACTGCAGAAATTACCAAAAAAAATTGTGAACATTTAACTGTGTGTCCTGTGTGTCCTCAACTGTCAAAACTCAACTTAAGTCTGACATTATACCACTTTCCTCACTCGCCCCAGAGCTCATCAGAAGTTAGCCCAGCGGTACCATAGCAACGGTACACCAAAAAACGTCTGCCACTCTGACCATGCTGAAACGTTGATTTGAATGGGAATTACCATTCTATCCTTTCCAGTTCTATGACTGAAACCGTTATGAAAATACCATTTAGATGATGAATATAATTATCGGGGAGATGAGGGAAAACTAGTGAAGCGAGTACGTGAATTTACAGCAGTGTATTCTGATAATTCTTGCAGACGCACCTTATCAAATAAATCAAATATAATACAGAGTTTAAAAAAATAGAGCCACTAGGCATTTTGCTAAATGAACTGTGGAAATTAAAATTTAAAGGACTGCAATGCTACACTGAATATGATTAAGCGCTGAACAATGCCTGTGATAAAGGATGCTGTACTTTGGAGATCACGCAGTAAAAAGGTAGAAAATCCCTGCAGGATTCAGCTCTCTCGGCCATCATTTCCGCACGTACCTTGTTCCTTCTCCTCCTATGACATATCCAACCCCAAGGAGGCACGACTGAGGCGCAGTTCATCATGTAATGGAACAAGTGTACCTGTCAAACATTATTCCATCACCTCACCAGGAAAAAAAAGAGATCATTATGAAACATTTGTCTTCCTCCAGCTTATCCTGAGAATGAAGGAGTTCCCTCCCTGACTTGTAATCACACAGAACAAAAAAAAAGTGATATAAAATCCCACAGAAAAATCATGTCTCCATCTCTTTTCCCACCCTTACACTAGCTCTCTTTAATGATTCCTTTGACCCCCATGGCCTTTATCTCTGACCCCGCTGTCAGATGAAAGAAGAGGAGGTGAGTCAGATGTGACAAGAAATTACCAAGCTAACGAAGATGAGCTCCAGCAGAAGGATGATTAGCTGGCGGAGGACCTAAGGGAGCCTTTTATTTACCAGTACAGCCCTCCAACCATCCATATTACTATCTTTTAGAATCCAGAAAAAGTATTTGTTTCATGGTTATTTTAATTTGATCGAGCACTTATTTCTGAGCAAATATTTTTATTCTAGAGAAAGTCCTGAAATGGAGGATGACACCTACCAAGTGATTCCCAACACATTTTTTCTCTATTTTTTGTCTTTCCCTGTGCTTTTCTTAAATATTTTACAAGTTGGTCTTGATAGGAGTTAATAGCAGAGGGCCCTGCGGAAAATGAGAAGTAACACTAACTAGTTCATAAAGCTGCATCAGAAGGGATTGTGCAAGATGGAGTGCATGTTTTGTGTCAAATTTGATGTCTCTTGCGTGTCATAGTATCTTGCAAAAATGTCAAGGTTGCAGAAAGACAGAGAAAGTAGGCCGTAATCAGTGGTGCAGGATAAGGCCTCTCTGCAACCATATTTCCACTTTCCCCTCGTATGTTGAGTTTGCAACGACTGCTCGATGTGACCTAGTTCTGGCCAACATCTGAGTTCCCCGCTGCAGGTTATACTGCATTGCACTCACTCGCTCCCTATAAAACCGAAGCACTGGCTGCCCATCTCGGCTTCCTGTGGTACATTGTGTTTCAGAGAAGCCTGTGGGAATTCTCGCTCGGCTGCAGCTTAGCCAGAGGAGCAGCGGCGTCTTCTACGCAGCAGCACAAGTGAAAATATATCACTCAGCGTCGGAGAGCGGACACACTGACCTCAGCTTTGTTGTTCTTTCCCTTCGCTCTGTATGACGCACTCAAGCTCTCTATCCATCTCTTTCTCTCTCCATCTACCTTTCTCTCTCGCACATATTTTTGATAACGGTGAATAACGCTGATAAAAGTCGTACACTGACAGCACAGTGGCAGCTTACGTCTTCAGTTAAAGATAACTGTTGATACTCAGCCCATTAAGTAGTAATGCATTTTGATTTCAATGAATGTCTCTATCACTAACTGCTACAATAGTTGTGATTCAACTTATACCTAATTCATGAAAGCTTTTACATTTGTTGCTCTAAACACCTGCTGTCTGGTATCCCAAGAGGGAAACTCATCTGGTGCACGGAGAGTGATGCATTTTACATTTCCAGCAGCAGCAAGTGCAATTTGTTTGGAGTAAACAGAAGAACTGTTAGCATGAAGAGCCAAAGAAAAAGAGAGCTACCGACTGGAACATGTTGACATCATGGACTGTATCGACTACGTTAATACATCAATGAGCCTAGCATGCTGTGCGCTGGTGCATTATATTGTTTGGACTGCTACCTGAATCAAGCATCCAGGCCAGGGTGGAAACATTTATGACACACACACACACACACACACACACACACACACACACACACACACACACACACACAAAAAGAAAAACAGTAGTCTGCACTCTTTGGGAAAGTGAAATGGCATACACTCCAGAATGCACAAACATACATAAATCCATACATTTTCCATACACACTTACTTCCACTGCAAGCCAGCAGCATAAGTCCATTTTTCATACTCCAGTGTTTCCCATACCATGAAACAGGCTGAGCAGCCCACCCAGCCAAACTCAACTTCCGCCTGGCATTTGGACCACCTGTGTGGCTTATATGTTGGAAAAACTCATAAATTTATTCCATTATATAACGGACCATTTAAAGCTGCAGTGTTTCCCCTGGAATTTTACCTTAAAGCAGCAGCATCAACTGAGGGGACACATTTTCAGTGGCAGTGATGATACTAAAGAACTATAGAAATACTATAGGATACTGTAGCATGCTCTTACCATGGTGGCCCATCAAACAGAATATATATATAGGGGAAAAAGTGTGCTGTTCTTATGCCGATATAAAGAAATTATTCAACTGATAGTAGCAACAGATAGTAGCAACAATTACAGACACCTGTAATTGTTGCTCAATTACAGGTGCACAAGATTAATCACTTAATTAGTTGTGTGATCAGTCAGTTCATTGAAAAAATAACTGGTAGATAAATTGATTAAAAGAAAAAAGGTCTTAATTGCAGCCATACTACCTACAGAAACTCAAACTCAAGCAAAAAAAGCGCAAGAAAAGCACATCACAGTTCTGGATGCACTGATTGATTGACAGCTGATTTCTAGGAAAAAACACCACAACACTGCCTGCTTTGCATAGATGTCACCACAGTGGGGAAATTACTTGAGGATTACCACTTTAATGAAAGTGTAATTATCTTTATGTGCCTGGTTGTGTATGTTAATGTATGTGTTTGTGTGTACCTGCATATCTTTGTGTGTTTACAAGTCCTTGTTTGTCCTTTGCATGTGGGTGTGTGAACCTGTGTGTTTGTGTCTGTGTATGTGTCTGTGGCTCATGTCTTTGCACGTGTATCTGTTTGTCCTTGTGCATGTGTACATGTGTTATGGGAATGGAGCCGAGAGAGACAGAGATGGCCTTTTGGGAACAAAGGTGGTTTATTATCGGGAATCCCTCGCTTCCCCTTTCTCAGAACTGGCTGTCCTAGTTGTAACTTGATCACTGTGACAACCACAGCCATCACCATGACTACAGCCCTACAGGTAAACAAGGGGCAGTGGGAGAAGAGGGAGGAGCGAGGAGGATGAGACAGTAGGTAGAGGGGAGCAGGCTGACAGAGAAATATGAACGCAATTTATGATATGAATAGGAATAGAAGAGGAGAGAGGTTAGTACAAAGATAGATGAAGCATAGGAAAAAGGAGGAAAAAAATAAGCATGAAGAGGAAAGAGGACATTAGGCAAAAGATGCACAGAAGCTCAGGAGAGTCCCAGGACAACATGAGAGAGGGAAACAAGGAAGAGAAGGAGAAGATAAGGAAAACAAATCCCCCAGGCCCTACGTTTCCGGGCTTTATGTTCCCAAGGTCCTATCTTCCCAGGCCCTATGTTCCCATGGTCCTATGTTCCCAACACCCGATGTTCCCAGGCCCTATGTTCCCATGGTCCTACGTTCCTAGAGCCCTAAGTTCCCGGGCCCTATGTTCCCAAGGTCCTATATTCCTATGGCCCTATGTTCCCAGGCCTTATGTTCCCATGGTCTTATGTTCTCAAGGTCCTATGTTCTCTAGTGCCCTATGTTCCTAAGGTCCTATGCTCTCAGGCCCTATGTTTCAAAGGTCCTATACTTCATCAATATAATGTTTTCAAATGATATAATGTTTGTTTTTTTTTATGTTCCCTCAGCATAAAAATAATTTCCATACCCCTGTTAAATTAAAAAAATGTATAATCTGATGTTTAGTAAATATTATCTGAAATGGTGTTTATGGTCAAGCTGCTTCCAAAGATACTATCTTTTTCAAACACACTTTATTACATTAAAAAGTTAGCCTAACAAAGTTACTTTTGTTTGGTAGTCTTTTTACTTTGGCTAATGCTAGTCTCTTGCTGTCACTCGACTCAGTGTTAGCAAAGAGCACCAGAGCAAATGATCTACTGGGGACATGTGAGTGATTTTGGCAAACTCATTAAACCAGAACAATTTGGTATGAAACATAAACAAAAACAAAAAACTATATGATCAGAGCATGGTATATGCAAAGGCAAGGAGAGGAAGAGTGGATAAACAGCTTTAAAAAATGGAGAAGGGAAAGGGAGAGGAACTTTTACAGGTTTAAAGCGACCAGCTCCCAACAAAAGCATTCCTGTAAAACAGCAACAAAAACACTGTGGGAGAAGAGAAGGACACCTTTGTTTATAAATGACATCTCCCAGAACCTGTTGGCTTGTCCCTGGCCTGCATTGTTCGGGGTGGGAACGTTCTCATGTTAGCGCCAGCCTCTTATGTAAATGTTTCCCCAGGCTATCGCTGGCATCTATGAAAAGATGACTTAACCATCAACAGTAACAAACAACTCGGAGTTTAAAAAAAAAAAAAAAAAAAAAAAAAAAAGAACATCAA
>OMKZ01037037.1:0-14632 GCA_900302535.1 Neoniphon sammara | reverse complement strand
CCAGACAGGGAGCAAAGCAACCAGTAAAGCAGCCAGTCAGCAAGCCGATGCAGGCAAGTGTCTCCCTCATGCTGCCAGCTCCCTGTTTTCTCCCAGCAGCTCCAGTGTGGGATTGTTTACAGCTCTTTTTATAGTCCAGTGAATAAGCCCTTATTTTCTCCCAATCTACTCCTGCTGGGAGAGCCAGCCCCGACAGTGGGAAGTGGCCCTGGGAAGTCGTAATTATATTTGGCAATGTGCACAGAGCCAAACACACACACACACACACACACACACACACACACATGCACGAGTGTTTAAACACAATCATATGCATGCACGCAAATACGCAAGTGAAAGACAGTGTGCATACACACACACACACACAGTGGAAACTGGTTGTGTGTTGTTATGCACACATGCAAGATTGCACATACACCTGAATTTATACCCTTGTAAAAAACACACAAAAACACAATTTCATAGCCCCCCTCCCACACTCCTACACAGATAAAAAAAAAAAAAACAGCATGCATATCCCTAAATGCGCCGCAGCTCCTCCACAGCCCTATAGCCTGGCTTGAACCCGCCTCTCCCTCTCAGTCTGAAACATATGTTTAACAAGCACTCTGGCCCATTTGGCTGACACCCTCTAAGACATGAGGAGACTCAGAGGGCTATAGCGAAAGATCATGGGATGCGTGAGGACTGCATATCTATTGCCTGCTTTGGCGTATTGCCTTCCCACAAGCCAACAGCTTCACATCGAGACCACCAATTAGAGTCAGCCTTCCGTCAGTTCCTTCAAAAACAGATCGGTTTCTTCAACCTTCTGGAGCTATGGACAGGTGTAGTAGGAAGTACCTGATCCTCCCGCAAAAATAAAATGATGGCATGCATTTTGTATCATATGAGTTATACAGACAATCTCCAGCTCAAGGAGTCTTGCAATGCAAAAAAGAAGAAGAAGAAGAAGAAGGTTTGTAATCACCTGCGAAAATGCAAAAATTAGCAATGTTTAGATTTAGTCTCACATGCTCCTGCGACCTGTAAGCACTGACATGGTGGCTGGAACTGATGATGCATGTATCCTGCATTAATTACCAGCCCATTTATTCCGTAAAATGGCTCAAAGAACAAATTTGACTTCTATTAACAATTCCTATTGAGTGGAGCAACAGCATGGCAATTAAAAGAGGGACTTTCACTATGGTGGCTACCTGTATAGTCCCATAAAGCCTATGTTACTGTGATGGAAGATTAAACTGATTTGTCAGAAGTCGTCCGGGTGTCAAATGCTCGAGTGAGGCTCATCGTGAAATAATGGGAACAGCGGGTGGAATCGTTTTGCCTTTTTCACCACCGGCAGTTCCAGGGGTCCTCTTAAGTGCTCTTTATGTCTGTGCAACTTGTGTGAACTCGCTGTAATCCACTTCTATTCACACGCGCAATTCAGCCTTTCAGAGTAACAACATTAAATGAGATGAATAGGCCATCAATTGCGACACAGAAAATTTGCGGCGGAGGGCAGCGCTCAGCTCGGGTTGAAAATTGTTCTGCTGCGACAATTGGGTAAAAATGGATTGTATTCTGCTTCTTCCTCTCTCTCTCATCCCCACTTTTCTCTTGAATTTTTTAACAAAGAGGCTTCGGTTAACATTAAGGCATAATAAATACAACCCTATGAGAAACAAATTCAGAAAATCTTTTCATATTCAACCGATATTTTCAATGCACAATAGCTATGGGGGGAGGATGAATGGGAGGGGGGATCATGGGTCTGCAAAGAAACCATTGGAGCTCCACAGGAATCCCATTTATCTGTGTGTGTTACTCAAATGCTGTTATCATAGCAATGTCTGCCTCTACAAATGTGAGTTAACATGGCCAACCAAGCTTGATTTTTTTTTTTCTGTTATACTGTAAATGCTTCAACAACGGGTCATGATGGTGAATAATGCAGCATCAGTGACTGCCTCTGCAAAAGTAATCTTCTCAGGTTAAGTGGACCTTTTTATGAGCAACATAACCAGTACAACAGGTCACTGTAGCACGAAATATGGTGTATCGTAAAGAGCAGTTGTCTGCATACCAGTATATGATGTATGGATTTGGTTCTTTATAAATCATATATCCTTATAAATAATCATTATAAATAACATCACTCAGAGCTTCCATAACAGCTCTCAGCAGCTAAACTGACTTAATCAGGGTAGACAGCCATGAGAGACAGGAATGAAAACACCCACTGTCTGCTCTTTCTGCTTTCTCTACCTCTGCTCTTGCCAAGATTGCCAGTTACCATCAATCAAAGCAACAAAGGGTCAAGCTAATTGGAATCCCATCTGTGTCAATTGATTAACGCCTGATTGCGGTGTGATGTGGCTGAATAGTACATGACATGGTCAGCTTGGCAGCTCCTGGGCATATCTCTGTCAAACCCTGCAGATAAGCAGCAACCTGAGGCAATGCACTGAAAAATAAAAATAAAAATAAAAAAAGTCCTTCTAAACAAGCTATTTACTCTCATATTGAGTCTGAAAATATTATTTTTCTTAAAACAAGTGGCAGATAAGTAGCAACCTGAGGCAATGCAATGCAAAAAATAGCCATCTTAACAAGCTATTGCGTCTTAAATATCATTTTCCTCAATACTAGTGAAGGAATCTGCCAGTAGACATTCCATTTGATTCCAGTTTGTTTTCACTTGTTTCAAAAATTTCCTAGAAGCAAGTGCCAGTATCTTGAATATACAGGGTTAATACAGGAAGCTGAAACACATTTTATTACCCTGGAAACAAGTGAAATTCTCCCACCCCACTGGAATATTACTTTTGAAAAGAAAAAAATGTATGGCATTAAAACTGACTGCTAGACTATACTGATAACAAAAGAAATATTTTCTGCAGTGGAGTGACCACAGTATATAAACTGTATTTGATGGATATGTGACTGAGCACAGAATAGATTTGACAGCTTCCTCAGCTAATGCTGAGCTATGATTTTATTTTATTTAATGGAGCAAAGCAGAGGTCAAATCTGGGCTTAGACTATAATAGCACTATGTATTAAGCACTGAATACAATAATGCATGCACAAAAACAAAAACAAAAAAACAACAACAAAAAATAGGTACTTATCTGACATGTCATAAGATAGTTTGGAAAATATAGTGTACTATTTCCAAACCTTTAACTTCAAGCATTACATTTAGAAATGCTGTAGTAAAATATGACACATTATCATAAATGATTACATTAGCAATTTGATAGGCCAGGTGCAGAATTACCTGTCACATCAAAAACAATGTGATAAAATTAGATAAATTGTGTTTCAGATCAAATTGCGACAAAGACAGTACAGATAATTTTATACAGAGAGAATGGCACTACAAAGATGACAATAACAGTGCATGCTAATTAGAATATTCCTACATATGCTCTGATATTAACAATTATTTGCTGCTCTGCATCTCATTAGTATCTGAGAAAAAGAGAAAAGTAATTAAAGAAAAAAAGACAAAAGTCGGAAACAACACATCTTGACTTTGTAAAAAAAATGAACAAGAGAGAGATTTGCATATTAAAGCACTAACACTTACAGACTGGAAATATGTGTTGTGATAACAAAGCGAAGCTGAAAGGTGAGACAGATGAGGGAGCGGGGTGTGTGGGAGACAAAGGAGGGGGAGATGGATGAGCTCACCCCAGGTTGGAGGGTGAGTCAGGGGGCAAGTATGCGGCGGATGCTCCCTGATTCACCCTGGTACTGGCTAGTGACGAGGCCTGGGATCCATCTGGCTCACCCCCATTTTACACTATCTGTGGCTGAGGGAGGAGAGGTTAGGTTAGGGCTAGGTGTGTTTGTGTGTGTGTGGAGGGTAGTGTTGGGGTTGACAGGTGTGGGGGTAGGGTATGCTGACATGGAGAGGCAATACAATATAATGGGGAATAGGTTATAAGGTGTGCATGTGTGATGGGTGGGGGCGGGGCAAGAGAGATAACCTGGTAAACTTAACCAGTGAACCGGCACGAGCTTCGATTCTCCTCAATACACACACAAAAAAAGCCAAACTTCTGCCTTAATGGGTCACAGGCCGATAGACACACATGCACACACACATGTGCACGCTCTAGCCTGGTCTATTTAGACAGCCACTCAGCACCTGTAAATGATTTGCAGAGACCTTTTCACTCTGCCTGTGTCAGGCTGGTCAAGGGGATGGAATGATGGAGACAAGGTGTGAGGAAGGCCATTCTGTGCCTGCAAATTATAGGCCACTTTATGGAGGTTTGTGAGAGTTTACTGAGGGGCACACGTCAGCTTCAACCTTAAGAAAACAAGGGTTCTTCGGTTTCATGCAGCGATTTTTAAAAAAATCTTCAAACAGCGAGACTTTGAGCAGCGCTGTTCATTTTCAGGAGGGAGAGGACAGGAGGTAGCGCGAAGCGAAAGCCGTGAGCTGGGCTGGCATTGAGGAAAACACTACGAGTGCCTTCGCCTGCCAAGCTGCAGTGACACCACCACCCTTGGCTGTGTCACTAAAGAGTTTTCAGCACTTTCAATAATAGAGTTAATAGACTGGGAGAATTGCCAGTATTGATGGCAGTTATAGTTAACTGCCTAAATACAATAATAATAATATCCTTCATCATAATCTTTATGTGTATTTCACTTTTCAAAATACAGCTACACAGCACTTTACAAGACAATAAATAAAAAAAGCAAATGGGAACGTAAGCAAACCAAGGCATATTAAAGGGCAACTAAAAAAGGGAGGTTAAGGGCAATTAATAAAAGATCATTTCATAAAGGAAAGTTTATAAAAACTGAAGTGATTAAAAGCAGATTGTTCCAAGGACTAAACGTTGTGCTGGCAAAGGCTTGCAATTATCTGCAATGATGAAAGCAAACCTCCAGATTATTGAAAAATATAACTATTTGACATTAAATTGACACATAAATAGGATATGTTAGACATATACAGTCCATGTTTGCTGTCTGTGACCCTTTATACGACTATATCTGCTCATCTGTCTGAAACTGTCCCTTCAAGGATGTCTGGGAGGTTTATACAGTGCCTTGTTGCTTTGGGCTTGGCAAGTGGTTTGTATGTTGTGGCTATCAAGTGCAGAGAAGTCATAGCAACAACAAAAATGATAGGAATCGGCGAGATACAAAAGTAGAGTGAAGCTAAACGAGCAGCAGAGCAGGCTTGAAGGAGGAGATGGACAGCTTGGTAACACAGTGGTTCAGCTAAGTGGCCAGGCATGTGTGTGTGTGTGTGTGTGTGTGTGTGTGTGTGTGTGTGTGTAAATAATGAGAAGGCCACAGGTGTGTATGCTCTAATCCCATCATTAAAAGCAGGTCTGGTACAGACAGGTGCATCACACACACACACACACACACACACACACACACACACACACACACACACACACACACACACACAGACATTGTTCTCCGATGTGTATCAGATTTAATGACACATAGCCACTGTGGTATATGCTGTCCTTCAGAAAGGGCGGTACTGTAGATGGTGGCTCCCTCTCTCTCTCTCTCTCTCTCTCTCTCTCTCTCTCTCTCTCTCTCTCTCTCTCTGAGTGTGTGTGATATGGGAGGATATTTAGAAGTCAAATGCAAATATTACAGGAAGGCTCTTTTTTTTTTTTTTGTCTTTGGAGAGTGGACACCTGTGCAAACTGCCGTGTCACTTGACGTGCCACTGCGTGTGTGTGCTCAGCTCAGACAGCCGCCTGTCAGCTGATGTTGATTCTGTGACAACTTTAAGTTTTTTATACACAAAGACTTCAAGGCAAATCTTGGTGATATTAGCTTTTTAAGGTTGAGTTCCACCGCAGTCTTGCTGTAAGTGTTCTGCCAGTAATTGACAATGCTATTTCTAAATTTTTAATCTCAAGCGTCTTGAAGTGGATAATCTCCAAAGGATCATAATTAATTGTTTTTGCTATAATAAGATTTTTACTTCTCTACAAGAATGTTTTATCTTGTTGAGCTTTTAAACCAAAGCATCACGTAAATGCCTGACAAGCCACAAAGTAACATAACAATGCTTTACAGTATACCGAAGAGACAAAAATACTCCCTCATCAGTAGTTCTGTCCATGAGAAAGAATAAATGAACTAGACCTGGGTCCAACAGTATTTAAATTATTCAGAGTTTTAATTTGCTTAGAATACCTGATGGATGAGTGGTAGCAAATTATGTAATTGTTTCCTGGTTATAATCCAAACCCATCAAGTAGTTCAAGCCTTTAAAAGCAACAAATTATTCACAAACTATTCCTACAGCATTTGACCCAATTCTGCAATAAACCTTTGCCAAATTAACAATAATAATAATAATGATAATAATAATAAACTTAATTTGTATAGCATTTTTCAAAACAAAGTTTCAAAGTGCAGCTGGCTGCAGTGAAATGGCTCTGAACACTGACCGTCGCCCATTGTCTGATGGAGGATTTTCAGCGTGCGTACATCTAGAATGACAGAGGTGGAGAGATAAAAATTGAAACCAGAGAGAAGTTCTCTCTGAATGGGGCTCTTTCTTCCTCTGAACTCTCTCTGACTGAATGATATCTGCTCTGACCTCTAGCGACCTCTGGCTTAAGGGGACAAGGCAGAAAAGAAAGAGCGAGAGTGGACAGTGGTGCGCAAATAGAGAGGGCAGTGTGTGTGTGTCTGTGTGTGTGTGTGTGTTTGAGAGACAGAGAAAGAGAAAAGGGAGACAGAAAGAGCATGTGTGCGAGTATCTGCTCTCCTTTTGCCCCCAGGGTACGGCTCTGGTGGCTCCCCTACTTCTAAATCAAGGAGGAAAGGGCACAACCATGATCTTTGACAGCCATTAATGACCCTTTTACTACCTTGAACACGTTCCAGGGTGCTGCTCTGTCTTTCTTCTGCTCTGTCAGGGAGGCTTGCATGAGCTGGTTCTCATGCCCCGGCAAGTGTAAATGTTCCCTGAGGACCACCGTGGGATCACCTCGGTCCAGAGCCCTCGTTCAGGTAAAGGAAGGGAAGGAGAGTGAAGCAGGCTTGTTTTATAGTCAGGTATGTGCAGGAACACGCTGTCACAAGCAGAGACTAAATCTGACCAGTACACATGCACATATTTTAGACCCTTTTTTAACATGCATCTTAGTGCACTTTGCTACAGGTGTGAACAGGTTCAATGCATCCAATCACTCCAGCTACATTTGGAGGTCATCAGGGCCACATTTGGGTTATTTGTAGTGTGAGTGCTAATGTATCTCAATGAGTCCGCAACAACACGAAGGACCTCTTTTTTGGTGGTAGGAAGTGTAGAGTGGACTCTTGGCGATGAATGTCAAATTTGAACAAAGATCATTTTTGCGATGAAATGGCGGGATTTTCATCAGGTAATCCAAATAGGAGAGAGATTATAACTAATTTGTGAATGGGCCAGAGATAGGGAACAGGATGGGTGGGAAATACTGGGAAGATAGTGACAGCATGACATATAGAATTGAGAAGAAAGGAGGGACAGGAGCTGGAGTAAGATACAGAGGAGTACAGTAAGAAAGGAAAGAAGTAATTCGGATGGATCTGAGGCTGATCACAAATCTGATCACAAGTGGTCACTGGAGATGAGTTGAGATGCGTGATAACGCCAAGTGTGAACAGGGATCTGTTTCGACCGTCCACTTGGGACTGGATCAAATGAGATGGATGTTAAGACCAAGTGCGAACAGGATCATAAACACACAGCATAGATGCAGTGGATGTGCGCACGCGCACACACACACACACACACACACACACACACACACACACACACCAATGTCTCAGAGTGTGTTCTGGCTCGTTACCCCTGTGCCATGTGATATCTGTTTGGGTCTGCTTCACCCAGAAAGAGGGAACAAGTGAACAAGATAGAGAGATGAACAGAAAGATTGATGACCGCCATCTTCTTGGACCATGTATCATCTGCCGTCCTCACTGTTGCCAAAACACAGCGACTGCTGCTTCAGCCCGTTAAAATGTCACCGCTAATGATGCGGGTTACGCCACTAATGTAACTAATGTGTTGTTCCTAAAGGGTTTGGTATCCTGCCCAGGTCAGCCCAATGCCTGTAAACACTAATTTCTGTTTAGCTGGTAAGACTGGCTGTGTTTCCATTTTGCTGGAGCAGTTCAGCATCCAATTTTAGGGTTAGGTTTAAGCAAAACTTCACAATTTAAAGCTGAAATCAATTTATGTTTTACCACTAATGTTGAAGTGCTCTCCTTTGTTGACAAAAGTTCTTCACGGAAACAGCCTTGTAAGCCACAATGGAAACAAGGCTAACACTGCGCCACTGAGATGGATGAGTTTTCCCGCAGAACTGAACTTTTTCTCGACTAGATACCGATCAGAGGGACTGATTATTGAAGAACAATCACAGGAGCTCCATTACTTCTTGAACGCACCCATCCATACATGGCCAGTCTCTGGAACAGTGCTTCACAGAGAGGGAAAGAGAGAAAGGGATAGAGGGAGAGTGGAGATCTCTTTTCTTAGCCAAGTAAACCCACAACCTGTTGGTGCTATTCCCTCAGGTAATCCCACGCTCACTAGTGCATGTCCAAGCACACCATTGTGGGAAACGCAGCAAATCTGCTCTGTTTCTTGGAGGTCTCTCTTTGCTCACCAGGTAACACTTTTGTCTTTTTTTTTTTTTTCCATAGTAGCACAGTGTCCATTCACAATGTGCCTGTTGGAAGGGGCTGATTGCTGCTTGGCCTGCAGTCTGTGGGTGATGGCGTAAAAGTTCACATGTATTTCACGTTCGTCTCACAAAGGTAAATCACAAAATGCTCACAAACGCTGCTTTTTTGACAATGAACTACAAAACCCTTGCATGTGCGTGCTAAAGACTGTCCGGGTGTTGCACTGCCCTCGCAGTTGAGTTCTGCCTTTTTCGTTCCATCAATCATGACGATAACTAACAACTAGAAAAGCGATTTCTGCAGCGTTCTCGAGAATGGCACATCCAAACAACTTCACACTCGACACTGCACTTCCTTGGGGCCTCAGCAACACACTCACCAAGTGTGAAGTCGATCAGATGAATGGTTGTTGAAAAAATCAAAGGACAGACATACAAACAGACACTCCTCCATTTATAGTTAGATACAGAGAGACAGTGAGTGAGTAAGATTAAGTGAGTAAGATTTTTTAAGATTATTGTTTTTTATCATTTCTGCTTTATTCAACAGTAAGTGACAGTAGAGATAGACAAGAAAGACAGGAGAGAGAGAGGGGATGACATGCAGCAAAGGGCGTGGGTCGGAATCTACTCTGTGTTGCCGTGGTAATAATACATGGTATGCGCTCTACACAATGATCCACTGGAGCACCCCCCAATCTGAGGTTTGTTTGGGTAGGTGAGAATGCTCTAATTGAACCTCGGTGCACACCTGAGTCTGCTTGAAAGAAGTGGTCATGGATCGGTTCCAAGCGAACTCGGGGGCAGTTCATTTTTTGAAGTGAGAGAGGTAATTAATGCTGCGAATAGTGGGTTGAGAAAGGAATCTACTAATCCATTTCATTAATCCTGCCTTCATGGTGCAGACAAAAGTAGGATGACTGCCATAAATGTTAAAGCACGCTCTGTGGTTCAGGATACTCCTCGTGTTGTGAAAAGAACATTTTCTCTTTTCTCTGACCAGTGATAAGCAAGCACGTCCCTTTGGTTAACATATGGTGGTCCACTTTTATTTCAATGGCGTGAGAGCCAACTAAACCAAAAAGTTAAAATTAACAATGTAGCAAAAGACTTGTGTGAATACAACCCCAAAGTCTCAAGGAGTTGACACATGAACTACAAGACATGATAAAAATGTGTTTTTTGTTTATTCAAAATGTAGTCATCACTATTAACCAGACCTGCAGGTAAGAAACGGGTTGACCATTTCACACACTGTACTGTGTGTGAAAGCTGTATAGTGAAGGCCGCTTGGTCAAATCTAAACTGACATTGCATGAGTCATTGAAGCTAATTCACTGAAATTTCACTCTGCAAGCTAAGACAGCTTTCGTTGGCTCAATAAACCGCACTTAAAAGGCAAAACAAACGTATGCCCAACACGACCAGCCCCCGAGAATTCAACAGAAGTAGCCATTACTTATTAGCTTAATGTGCTAACAGAGTCTTCAGTCCTATCCTTTTCGATTTATCTGTTTTGTACAAGAGGTCTGGCTCTCAGGTGAGTCAGCCTCAAGTGGCTCTAAGTTGGATGGTTTACTCAGGGTGTTGACTCTCCTGGGAACTGAGGGATAGTGTGTCAGCTGTTGCTTCCTGCTTTAGCCAGTAACAGGAACTGGCTGTGTTCCAGCGTGTGTGTGTGTGTGTGCGTGTGTGTGTGTGCGCGGCTGTCAGACAGAAGACTGGGCAACAAGCCCAGGTGCAGCCGGGCCCAGGTGTTCTCTATGAAGAACACAATGAGTGTGTGCAAACATGGAGGGACAGACAGGCAAATGGAGAGGGATTGGTATCAGAGAGCACACCTGTTGAGCACCTGCCCTATCCGCTCATGGCACACTGGTTATAGACATGGCAGTTGTAAACACACACACACACACACACACACACACACACACACAACATCCAAATTTGCACATGCACATTTCTTTCAAATAACAAATATTGCAGAGCCAACAGATAATCAGAACTGCCTGTGACATCAATAAACAATCCCACTAAGTCATTATCTCATACAGCTTCCAGTGATCACATAACAGATTCCCAGAAACCTCCAAACCTCCAACTCTTCCAAACTTTCCCTGCACTTTTCTCTCTGCCCTCTATACCACCTAAAAGTATATCATCTTTGTCTCTTCTCCCACTGCGTCCCTCAGTCTCTGTGTCATTAAGCGGCGCATCAGGGATTAAGAAGGCGATGGGAGGATGTGATTCGCAGCAGAATCCGCTAAGTCTGGCATTACCACACACCTCACAAAGCACGGGGGAGTTTCTAATCCACCACACAGCACAATCCTGCTAATGCATTCGTATCCGACGCACGGGAAACAGAGGTGAGCCAAGAATTAAACATGAAAATGTTACTGTCCCGTGCAGTGTCGATGTGGTCATGTTTGTTCCTCCGGTGGAAACTGATGAATTTATTTGGTGGGTTAGTTGGTAGGTAAATAGACAAAAGGTATAACAGCAAAAGTATAAACTAATGAGCTTAATGCAACAATTAAGATAAAACATTATAGAGGAATAAAGGAATAGTTCACTCAAAGATTAAACTTTTCACCCTAATGTTAACTGAAACATTGGTGAGTTTAGATGTCAGTATAACACACGGTGGATCAGCTGGCACTGCTCTGTAGCAGCCTTCTCCAAAACTGCTGGATTGAATGGAGACTATTTCTTTTAAGTCCCAAAAAACAACCATTAAGTTTCCCCAACCAGCATAATCCACGTACCCTGAAGCCAAACAATTGTACTGTGGGTCCAAAAGTACAATATTTACCTCATTATCTCCTGGATTTTATCCTCTATTGTTGCTGCACCGAGCCAACTGTCACGACAGCAGATGTTGCCTTCAAATCCTGTCAGACATATTATAGTTGTGGGTAGAGCTCGCTTGAATAACCCAATAAAGTGGACAATATAAAGGGAACCGCTGAATTTTAAATGATCCCCACAATGCCAAAATGTGGCATTCTCATTCTTTGTTGAACTTTTAGGTGCATGACAACTTTTAGCCGATGAACTAATGAGTCAGTGCTTCTAAAAATGTATCAAGTCACTCAGTGTCAAAGAGAAATTTAAGTGTGGGAACGTCTCAGAACACCAGCAGTGTGTACATCAAAGCACAGCATGCTATAGAAACCTTGTTATTTTTTATCATGAAACGACACCAGGATTGGAGGAGTGGTCGTGGAAACGCAGCAAAGCAGGGAAGCAATGAGAGTGGGAGGAAAAAGGGAAGGTGGCAAGAGAGCGAGAAAGGGAGGAGACATTATGTGCGAGACTAGCAGTACTTTGTGACATGCATCATCAGTCCTGTCTTCTCACTATATCTCCCTAATGGGAGCACAGCAGTGTATGTGTGTGTGTGTGTGTGTGATAGGGACCGATGAGCCTCCCTGTCAGAGACTTAGAGAGAGGCTGTGTCTGTCTGCTTGTGTGTGTGTGTATGTGTGTGTGTGTGTGTGTGTGATAGAGATAGGGACTAAATGAGCTCCTGGCGGGACTGACCCTCCTCACTTCTCACCGGTCCGTCAGAGAGACTGAGCGCTCCACTGGAGCATGGCCACAGGCACAGCGCTGAATACTGAGGACATAGACACACACACACAGATGTACACACTCCACAGGAAGGCAGACACACAAGCCTGCGTATGTCCATAAACACACAAGCAAGCGCACGCTCGCACACTCTACCAAAATACTAGTGGTTAACGCCTTCTATAAGAAAATACAGCAAGCTCACTCACTACGACCTCCACGAACTAAACATAATGTCACACCAAAAAATACACTGAAGTCAATGCGCAATTATTTTCACATAACGTCATGGAATGGCTGGAAAATATGATAAATTGCGTGTGTTTGTTTATGTCAAACGCAAATACCATGCAGCATGAACCGAGGCCAAGCCTAGCATGCACTTGTGTGTGTGGCGTTGTGTTTTCTTACAGGCATTTGACCAGCAGCCATGATTATGATTCATGTCTCTGTAAACAGCCATACATGTATGAGAATACGCCTTACTGTCCCATATCAGAGTGTGGGAAAGTGCAGCGACATTGCATAGTGTGTGTGTGTGTGTGTGTGTGTGTGTGTGTATGAGTTTGAGCCTAAGTATAATTACTCTTGGTGACATACCTCACATGACTAATGAGTAGGATTTGGGCGCGCAGCGGTTAGCTCATTTGTCACAGAATGGTAGGAAAGGCTTCACTGCCTTCGACTCAAATGAAATGCTGTTAAGGTCACGCTAAACGCTAATACAATGCTAGCGCTTGATTAATTTCCTGTGTTTGATGCGCTGTGAATAGAAGTCAATGGATCACCGTCAATTAGCACAGATGTGTGAAACGATGTGTACTGAGGTCATGACATCTTTTGTTGATGCTGTGGATTACTGTATGTGTTCAAAACAAAGTAGAATGAAATCAATCTCCACACGTAATGTATTCATATACAATTATAGTTGTTGCATACAGCAACAATAAATAAAGACATGCTCAAATGTCCAATTTCAACCCCATCTAGCATTTCACCGGGACAGTCCTGTGCATACACACTCACAGATCTCACACACTCATACAAACACACAGAGAATTCTGCTTTTATTGAGGTGCTGTCCTGAGCTCCTAAAAAAAGGCTGTAACATGTGGATCAATGCACAACTCAATAAAGTCAAAAGATTTTCAATTTTTTAGCATACATGGGTAATAAAGCTGCTGTGTTTTCATAGCTTAGAAATAACAAAGCCCCCTGAGAGCAACAAATCAATTACATGCCATGTTTTTACCCCCTAACAGCTATAGAGGCATTAGGATTTTTTTTTTTCAATTCAGAAACTTTCAGGGAGGATTTAACAGTCTGAACATACATGTACTACACAGATTGGTACTGTACACAACGTAAGAAAGGTATCATTTCTATACGATCTGTTTAACTTTGTTGTCAGTGTAAACATGTAGTTGTTCAAATAAAAAATGTACAGTATTTCAAACATAAAGAATATTAGATCTGCTCAAACGTTTGAAAATGACGGCCGGCTGCTGGTGAAACACCTGTACATGATCAGCAGGGTGAGGTGTGAATGTCCCTCAGATGCTTAGGAGTGTGTTACTTAGCAGTAAGGGTAGAGTGAGTATTTAACATTGAGTGTGTAAACCATGACTTGGCATTTCTGGATATAAAAGGCACTGAGTTGCTTTGCACAGTACAGTATGTATTAATTGGGAATAAGGGAAACAATCAGTAAAGTATAATATCACAATACTTTCACTAATGTAATTTCACCACAGTGATGACACCAATGACCAATATTTTGGTTTACACTTGGTAAAAATAAATAGATAAATAAAATAAAATCAGTCAGTAAGGTTCAAGTGAAGTTCATGAAAACTGAGAGGGTCTGAACTACAATTACTTAACATTTAATTGCAAAGAGATTCAGAGGCATTTTTAAAGCAATTTATTGAAAGAAAACAGAACAATAAATCAATAAATGACAGTATCTATAACTGAATCATAATAGTGTATGACAAAGTATGGAGAAAATGATTACATATCATTTAAAATAATTCAATAGTAGCACCAACCATTTCATTGACTGAGAAAACTGCTAGCATCTTGTGTTGCTAAACATGATCCTGAATAAATAGGTTGTGCTGCTAGTTCCTTTCCATTGTGCAGATGTCAGAGCCCTTATGGCTTGTAATGGTGACCCTGTAGATAACAGGTGTGGTGTATGAAGGCCTATTAGGCCAGGATATCTATTGTTACACATGTGAGTGAGTCACAGTGGTGGAGGAGGGGTCTGGATGTACCATAGCAGATAAAACGCTCTGGGTGAGGGTACGGAGCATGCTTATCATAATGGCTTCTTTGACATGTAGTCTTGTTTAGGGGTCAGGAGGTCATGGGAGAAAAGCAAA
>OMKZ01037030.1:2993-13842 GCA_900302535.1 Neoniphon sammara | reverse complement strand
TAATGATTTACCACCATAGAAAACAGATATATATATTTAAACATGCCACTTCATTTATTTCTGTTAATTTGAACAATCTGTTCCAACATTTGAAAGTCAGTTATCACATTTGATATTTTTTTAACATATAATTTTTGTCAGTTTTGTACAAATAATTTTAATCGCTGACCCTCTTAGCTCTTCATCCTGGCTATACCTGGCCGCCCGCTGTGGAAGCGCGAGAAAAGGGAATACGTCTCGCACGTAATTACGTCACGTTAAATTTTGACCCCAGATAATGTAAAGTTAATGCAAAATATATTTTTGTTTTTAAAATGTTATATGCAATGATAAGAATTATCATTGATTGATTATTGATAAGAAAAAAAATTATTTAAACAATTTTTAGACTGAGCTCTATGGTGACTCATGCCATTTTTAGAACATGCTCTGCGGGCGTCTCATTGGGCCCGTGCGGGCGACCAGGTGCTCGCGGGCACCGTGTTGGCTACCTCTGCTCTATATCTTATAACTCAGATTTTGTACAAATTCTTAAACTTTTGAAAAGTCGCCAGTCCTTAAATGTAAATGAAGGCCGTTTCCTCCAACAGGTTTAAGTGAGTAAGGCTTGATGTGTGCGTGAGGTTTAACCATGGAGCGGCCTTCCCAAGACTTGTTTGCTATTAGTGATTATAATTTCATAAGAAATATGTTTATGCATCAGAAAACGATCATTCTCTTCTTCCATCCTGAAGGGTTAATTTCCTCGACCTGGAAACAAAAACACACACGATCACTGGCTAAATAATCATTAACGTACAAAATCTGTTTCCATTGTTTTTTTCTCAAATAACCTCTTGATCGACACATCGCAAAATCCACCTCAAGCAAAGTTTTTATTTTTTAATTTTTCATGGTTCTACTCACTTTTTTTTTCAAATTTGAAACATCAACAGAGGGCATGAAAGGTGACTTAATGCACAGCTTTATTTATATAACACTTGCTTCACACATGCAGGAATATGGCCAAAAAAAAAAAAAAAAATGTAAACAGCATTGAAAACAACAGGCAAAAACAAGAACGATTGACAACAGTAAGAAACCAGTAAAACAGCATTTACAAAAGCAATAAAAACGAAATATGCAACCAACTGAAACCAAGAGAAAACACCAAAACAATAAAAAACAACAAAAATAAACAATAAAACAGCAGGATGCAAAACAGGATGTAAAGATGTGTTTTAAAACACAGCCTGGCTCTTTGACATCGTGCACCGCTGCTGTTCATGAAGACAGCGAAATAAAAATATCCATCACCTGCATGCAGCTGCTGAGGCTCGTCTGTCCTCTCAAGGCTGTGCGGGTGAACTCAGGTCGTCTCATTCTGTTACACTAAAGCATCGCTATCTACCGTGACTTTTATCTGTTCATTATGTTCCAGAGAAGAGCAGATCAAAGCTGATGAAGGATGAAGATTAGAGTTAAATGCTTTTAATGCCAGGAGCTGTTTTACTGTTTGTTTGTTTGTTTGTTTGTTTGTTTGTTTGTTTTCCCACCCCCTTCATTTCAGTTTCAGGCTCGTTTTTGTTTCTTGATTTCACGCTGTCTGCTATTCCTGTTTAACATCATCAAGAGGATTGGCTGCAATTTACAGGCTTGTTAAACAGTGGAGGTGAGACGTCTGATGTTTCAGCAGTGGAATGTAAAATGAGAGTGGGGTCAAATGAAGCTGATACGGAATTGTCACAGTTGATTTCATGTAAAATCAAGCGTAACTTAAAAAAAAAGAAAAGAAAAAAGATTCCAACAATTTGCAATAATTTAGTTTACATGGTGAGTCTAGGAAATATTAGCATGACTGTCCTCATACCACCTCACAGCGCCTTCTGTAATATCAATGTTTCAGTGGTTTAGATTGATAAAAATGTCCTGCAAAACTGAAGAGGATTTAATGGGTTAAATCAATGTGCAGGTTAGATTTAGGTGATGTGATTGACCCTTAACTTTAAGGGGGTCACTGGTGCAATATTCCTTTTTGGAAAATCACTAAAGTTGGCACGAGGGCCAACTTTGGCACAGTTTGCACTCAGTGTTGCTTCCATAACAAAGTCAGAGGTATTCAAAGTTGGCACAGAAAGGCCTATTTTCAGTTCAATAAATACATCAGCACGGAAACATTTGTTATTGCCAGTTGGTGCTCGTGTTGTTTCTTTACTTCTGAGTGGCGGAGCAGCAACTTGCTGTACGTTAACCTGCCTCTCTGCTGGCTGCGAGCCAGACTCACAGCCCACTACAGCTCCAACACTGCAACAAATCTACAGCTCAACAAGTCCTTTGGTTTCATATTCAGTGTTAAAAATCTCATTTTTCTTCTGACAAGGTCAAATATCTGCCAGTGGGATGAGATAATCCCATTTGTTTCCACTTTCACTTGTTTGAGGAATTTTTCTGGGAACAAGTATAAATCTGTTGAAACAAGGCAGAATAAGGCAAATCAGCCCACTGGGATCAAGAAAATGACACTTGATTCAAGAAAATTCTGGAAACAAGTTGAAACAATGTAACAATGAAATATAATGTAATTGAAACAACTGAAACAAGTGAAACTGTATTGGTAACAATTGGGATTATCTCATTCCACTGGTAGATTATTGACCTTGTTTCAAAGCTGTGTTAAGCACTATTACCTGTATTTTTGCAGTAAAATAAGCCCTTGCAGTGTGTCATCATTGTACTGTAGGTCTCTTTCCAGTTTGTTGTTCTCGTCTGGCTTGAGCTTTCTAAATTTCTGCACTGATAAGCTCCTCTTCTGCCCTCCACTTCACCCCCTTTCCCCTCTGTCTCATCCCCAATATAAAAGCCTCGGCACGCAGCTCAACCATTCGTCAAAAATAAATAAATAAATGTCACAAAAAGTTCAGACAAAAACCTGAATCAACATTTGAGTCCTTGGCCCAAAGCCCACCTGAACACCAGAATTTAGAACAGAATGGGCTCCTCATCTTCTCTAAGCACAAGCAGAGCTGTCGCCTTTCTCTTGACCATTTTTACCGAAGGTGACTGAGGTTAATATGAGGAAGGATTCAGGGTGCCGCTAACAGACTCGACCCTCCTGACTCTCTGTAAGCTGTTCATCTTGGTCACTTTGTTGTTTTCTTGGTTCAAAGGAATACTCACCAACCAATGTTTTGGGCAAAATCCCCTTTTTACCCGACTTACCCGACTGAGACAGGATGTTGGATACCATTTTCACCTCTGTACGTCCACTGGTTTGGTTCCTGTGAGTAGCATTTCATGTTAGCTTAGCATAAAAACTTGAAGTCTACAGGAGTCATTAGCCTAGCTCTGTCAAAGTAAAAAAATAAACCTTACAGCAACTCTGAAGCTGTCTTATTTACACAGTGTATCATGTGGATTTGAAATACATGTCTTGGATTTTTTTTTTAAATGACAGTTGTTTTAGGAAGGTTAGATCATAGGAACTATAACCACTGAGCACGTGTTCATCAGTTATAGTTCTACCATCTAACTTCTCCTAAAACATTTTATTCAACTATTTCATTCCTGTGTAACTCACATGGTAAATTGTGTAAATAAGACAGCTTCAGAGTTGCTGTTATTTTATTTTTCTCACTTTGATGGAGCTAGGCTAATGACTCCTGTAGACTTCAAGTCTTTATGCTAAGCTAATACGAAATGCTACCCATAGGAACTGAACCAGTGGACGTACAGAGGTGAAAATAGTATCGAACATCTTGTCTCAGTCTGGGTAAGTCTGATAAAGGGGATTTTGCGGAGTATTCCTTTAAGCTCAGTCGCGGTGTCGACAACAAGACACTGGCCAGTGATAGGAGGATTTCCAACTCAGTGACTCACTTTCTAACTAAACTTCACTAAACTGAGCATGACATCCAAGTCAGCGTCGGAAAAGCAGACTCCACCATCTGTGAAGCCGCGGCTGAGGAGGAGAAAAGGGCTGGCAGGCGCTCAGCGGCTCCTGAGCAGCCTGTTTGGAGGCTGACGTCTGTCAGTCAAAAGGATCACGATAAAACTTTCCTGTGCTGCCAGGGTGAGTGATGACCAGCACTGATAAGTTGGGGGAAGGAGGAAATACACAGGAGCTCAGTAACTGTTTTGCTAAGTCGTATGGAAGTTTTACAGTTCATGATGTATTTTAGATGCTTCTCCAGACGCAGGATGCAGCCAAGGAGGGACGGGGTGGTTGGTAGTGATTTGCCACGAAGGCGGCAAAGGTTTCTCCTGTGAAACCGAGCCAAGGCCAGACGTCACTGGAGATGTCAGTGTTGACACCCCATCTCATGTAATCTTGTGTAGCCAGGCCTCTGTTTAAAACACAGCGCCGCTCACATGGAGGTCTGGCTGTGCGAGATTAGCTCTCATAGGACGATGGAGGAGCTACTCATAAATATTTCACTGATGCACAGAAAACAACCACTATTATACTTTTTATACTATTATACATTTTATTTCCTATTTTACTGTATGTCACTTTACTCTGTTTCCTGTGTATTTTATAAGCTGCTGTAAAACAAATTTACCTTCAAGGGACGAGAAGTGAGGTGAAGATCAAGTGAACTTGGTCAGTATCTTTGCAGATAATCTGTTTATCCTGAGATTAAAAATATGCCTTTTTTCATCCCTGAGAGTTCTGTTTAACATGCTGAATATTCCTTCCCATTTTTCCATGTATGTAACCTGGACACATTCTTGTTTTTGTCGTCTTCTTGCCCAGATTCTTCTGCAAAAGAGATTTTAGACCTGCACTCTTCACTGAGTGTCATCCCTTCTCTGTCTCCCCCATCTTTAAAGCGGATATGCCCCCCAAAAAATAATCTTTAAAAGAGACTGTAATCTCAGCAAGGCTCCTACCTGTTTTTTTTTTTGTTTGTTTGTTTTTTTTAATAAAAAGGCAAAATTAAATTAATTGTTGTTTTAGGTGCTAAATAAACCAATTTCCTTCAGTTCTCAGATCAGATGGATGGATAGCCCGCTGCAACACTAGTTTGAAAACTCCGTATTTCAGACTGGTGGGATTGGAGGAGACGGATTGAAACTTGCTTTATATTCATACTTCAGCCTTTGAGGACACTTGAGGATATTTAATATTCCAGATCTCATCTTGATAAAGTAGGAGGGCTGTTACACTTTTGACACAAAAGCTCGCCAAAATTCGGTGTGGGACCGAAGATCGAAAACGCGGAAATCACAAATCACTCCCACCAGCGTCGGTGGAGAGGTGCTCAGCTGCACAGACAGACCCTCCTCTGCTCCGCCGCTAAATCAAAAGCCCTGACACCAACAGCCACCAGAGAGCTTCACTCACACACATGTGGTTTTCCAAGCAGCGAATACAAATTACGACTGTGAGATTAAGCTATATAGCGCGCCTTTAAATTACAGTAGTTAATCTGTCAGCGCTCACAGACGCAGTATTTCATCTGGGAAACAAAGTGATCCATCAGGCCTGTATTAGCTCCATTTACACGCCTTTAAGATGACAACAGGAACAGATAGGCTCCAGCAGAGCAACAGGTAAATAATTAAGGTATGTACTGTGTGTGTGAGTGTGTGTGTGTGTGTGTGTGTGTGTGTGAGTGACAGACAGACAGAGAGGCAGAGTGTGGGTGTGCATTTCAATGAGATGAATCCAGCGCTGCTTTGCCAAATCGTGAGAGAAATGAGAATGGTTGCAATCATAAAGACCAAGATAAACAGATTTGTTTTGCTGAATGGCATTCACCTGTCCACAGCACACACACACACACACACACACACACGCACCAGCGGGATGAAATAGTCACAGTTGTTTCCAATGTATTTTCACTTGCTTGCTTCAGGATTTTTTTTTTGTTTTCACCTGCGATCAGAAGCTCTGCAGGTCGCTCCGTCAGTCGCTCCACAAAGATTTCCCCACCTTCTAGCGGCCACAGTTTTCACCCTAGGGCGCTGAAATTTGGCATGGAGGTCAAGTGAGCAGGTGTTTGTGTGTGTGTGAAGTTGTGTGTTCGTGTTCATGCCAACTGGCTAAAAGGGGGCGTGGCAATGGGAGTGGCCTATTGCAAAAGGGTGCATAAATTCTAGACAGATCAATGTAACATAGCCAAACATAGCCAGACACTTTAATTACTGATGGTTTGTCCTGCCCCCTACGCTTTAGCCACACCCCCTTTCTTAAGTGAACAGTTTGTCGTAGACTCTTGTGGGAGGCATCACTGGACTCAGCAGAGGTTCCTTTCTCAGTGGTGTGTGTCAGCCCCGCCCCCTCATTCTGCTGGTCCATCAGTTCATTGGTCCACATAGCTGTGCCCACCCATCCATGCAAGCATGCATGCTTGCATTCATGAGGGGGGAAAAAAGAGGGGGAAAAATAACCGCTCTGGGTGCCAGCACCCCCCCCCTCTCCTGCTCGGTCCAAAAAGCAGAAGCAGATCAGAAAATAAGGAGGCTTCATACTAAAAAACCAGCAAATCTACTTATCAAACAGAGGGAATTAGAAATAAAGGCCTCTCTAAAATAAAAGCCTGCCTCCAATAAAGACCTGGTATCCTCTGCAGCTAAATAAAGACCCCGCCCACTAATAGAGGAAATACAGTACGGCTGCTGGTGTGGGAAAGAAGCCCATAAATGTAAAAAAAAAAATCTTCTGAAATAACTATGCAAAAATTTTAAAATCTGTTGGAATATTAGTTTAATGTAGATGCAACAAAATATGCAATTGGTTCTTTATGACAAGCATTTCACAAAAATCGCTGTTCACCATGTCAACCTTGTTTAAACAGCAATTTGTAAACGCCTACTGAGGACGTAACAGGAAACTGCTCACGCCCACTCATTCTGAAAGAGCAACAGCCAATGGGGAAACTTCAGGGACAGACATTCACGCTTGCAGGGCTGGCCCAGCTGCTGCGGTGCAGCCAAAAACATTTAACACTGAATATAAGACTGAAGGACTTGTAAAGGTGTAGATTTTCTTGCAGCGCTGCTGTGAGGATGTAATAGGAAGCTGAAGGATCTGGTCTTTCAGCGGCTCCTGTCCCGGCCTCGTGTGGTTGTGTTTGCGTGTGGGAAGGCCTCGGGAGGATATACTGCAGGAGTCACAACTTGTGATTCCTCGGTGAGGAACAAATTTGAGAGACTGGTTCTGTTGGAGCAACACCGCTGCTTGTCACACGTTGGCCTGCACAGACATGCACAGGCTGAGTCACAGCAGAACCCAGAAGACATTTTGTGAGGTGCAGAGCAGACGGATAACACTTTTGTTTTCACGTCTCCTGTCAAAATATAACTGCATGAGGCTGCTGTGTGTCCAGGAGGGACGCGGCGGCGTTGGAGGGAAAACAATGCTCAGGCTTCTCAGGAATGAAGAACAAAATGTTTATTTTGTCATTGAAGCTCATGCATTTTAAACCTCTGCATCCCTCATAGTCCCATCAGTGGGTTTGTAATTATAAATGCATGCTGCGCAGCTGAGCACGGTTCAGACTTGCAGAACTTTATTGTAAACTGTAGTGGAGATCCCAAGGTTTCCAAAGATCCCAAATCTGTCCTGCTGAATTCCAGGGAAATGTGTATAAAATGATGCACAAGACATGTAGATCTTTTCTATTTGATGTAATGCTGCAGCCATAAAACAATGGCATCTTGGCTTTGAATATTTCACTCAATATAAGTGTGATGGAGCTTCAATGAAGCTGCAACCAGCAGATACACAACATGGATGGACACTGTTGTATCATATAGAAGACAATGATTTTCCTGAGTTTGAAGCTGATAAAAGGAGAAATTCAGAGTTCAAGAGGTTAAGGCCATTTATGTATTTTGCAAGAAAAAATCTTGCAAAATACATAAATGGCCATGTACAATACAATGTCAATTCAAGAAAAAGCACTAAATTTCTTTCCAAATGTGTACATCACACGTGTTCATCTACAAGGTTTATCAAAATTCTTTGAAACTAGGAAAAAATATTATTTCATATATCAAAACTTTGTCTGATGAATAAGATTCAAGATGTACTAACATGAAGATGAAATAATTTCACTGCTTTCAGATTATTAATGTAAGACAACGATCTTCTATCATCTTTGCTGTCTTGCAATGCAAATATAGCTTATTGATCTTTATCTTCTTAATGATGTAGAAATCAAACAGATCTTGTTTTCAAGATTGAAAATGTTTTCAGAAGAAATCTAAGGTTAAAACAAAAGCAGGCAGCAGCAAGGTTCACTAATGACAATAAATCCTCTTTCTCTCATAGCTCATTAAACAACATGTAGTATTTTCTTGGTATTTAGCGTGATTGGCAAATAGGCACAATACAGAATATTCTAAGGTGGAAAAAATATTAGAGCATATGAAGGGAAATTCACACTGTTCTGTCAGAAAAGCCTAACAAGTTGGTCGTCCCTTAGTTGTCTTTTTCTTCAGTGAAGTGTTTGTGAGGTAGCTGCAGGAAAACTGAACTAAGATGATCACATAACGAGCAGAAGGTAATAAGATGGCTGTATATACTTTATTTCATTAACAGTATTGAGGTGAAGTAGAATCAACAGTTATGGCGTCATTAAGCAGTGTTTCTAATTTATATGCAAATTGCAAATTAATGAAACAAAATAGAGTAAAAGCTTCAAGCAGAGCAGGGCACAGGAAAGTGCCCACATGCACGTGCACGTGCACGCTCACGCACACTCACACACACACACACACACACACACACACACACACACACACACTCAGGACCTCCACCCTTCATGCCCAGATTGAGCTTCTGCTCTGTCCCTCCGCTGCCTGGAGCTGGCGCTTCCTCCCCCACCAGTCCGGCAATGCCTCCGGGCTGCTAACAGGTGGCTCAACATTTGGGTGCTCTCAGAGTCCAGAGGATTGCTTGGGTGATGATGCATCACAAGTCATGTAGCTTCTCCACTTGCTCCACTAGCTTCTCCATGGCGGTGGAAAGCAGCTCCACCTTCAAAGAATTCATCGAACGTAGAACATCATCCATTATTGATTGAAGGTAGACTCTCAGAAATCCCTGGTTCAGTGCATTAGCGTTCACTGTACATTGCTCCAAACAGCGAAGCTCTTGCTTTCCAGGTGTGATGGTTAACCTGTCTGAGCCCTACCAGTGGCAATTTACTGCTTCACTTAGGTGCACTAGCTCTCTTGGAGGGTGTAGTCTCTTGTTGCCTTTGAATGCCCACAGCTTCACTGGGTGTGTTTGCTTCTACATGTGTATGTGTGTGTGTGTTGGGGTATGGATGCACATGCATGCATGTTTACATTTGTTTCTGTGTTAATGTATATGTATTAGTGGTGTACTGTTTCATTCATTTATGCGTGGATTATAAATTCTGCTGAATCAACTGCATCAATCTGCAAAAAGAGATAAATAGAATGAATAACTGACTTGAATCGATATGAAATGCTTTGAATTGATTCATTCATGATTCTTACAAAAAGACCTAATTTGGTGATCTATAGAAATGATATAAACTGCAACTTTTTTGTCAACTTTTTTAAATAAAATAAATAATGTTGAAGTAATTATGTTTGATTTTTTCACATTTCAGAAAAAAGGCTAGTTTTACATTATTGCATATGTTTATTTAATGGATATGGAATTTTGTCTAAAAGTACTGAATAGAATCATTGACTCGTGGTTTGCAAGCTTAATTGAAGCATACAAAAAAAAAATTGAATCAAATCATCAGCTCACATTGAATCAAACTGAATCTATGTTAAGACAAAGATTCATACCCCTAGTATGTGTCTATCTGTGTGAGTGTGTGTTTGTCTGAGCACACATGTACAGCATTTGCATGCACATGCTGAGTATTTCCCTGCCTTTTTCCTCGGTTGCCTGTGTATTTTGCATCCCAGTGTATGGTAAAAAGGTCCAGGGTGAGAGAGAGATCAGAAAGAGGGTAGAGCGGGAGCTAGACCGACTGTGATAGAGATTTCAAAGAGGAGTGTGAGATGCTGGCCAGTGTTTTTTATCATGCAGGAGAGAGCAGCAGGCGTAGGCTGTTTCTCCCATGTGTGGTCTCTCTCGAGCAGAGCACTGTTATTTTCTGCCATGTAGAGAGGTTGGTTACATGCCAGAGAGAATGAGAGGGGAGCGAGAAATAAAGATAGAAGTAAGATGGAGAGAGCTTTGACTCAAAGACAGTTCAGTTTGACACATTTCTGTGAACAGTAGTGGGTTTGCATCATTTCAACACAGAGGCAAGCCGGCTTTGAAATTTGCCTTTGTTGTTTTGTGATATAAAACCACACAATCTATACCTCCAGATGCACCTTGCAAATGTGTGGGCATCTGTGGGATTTGTGCAGAAACTGAAAGAAAGTGTTCCCACAAAGTGCATGCCATCCACATTGCACTCTGAGGTCTATTCATTTTTAAAGTTCCCTGGCAGAGAGTATTAGAAACACTGGAAGTGCTCTTTCTGACTCTGTGAGACGAAGAAGCTTAGCGGTTCCATTGGTTTCTCCCTCTAGGCCCCCGACTGGATCTCGCCCTCCATACTCTAAAAGCCTCAGAGAAGAGCGGGAATGTTGGCGTTCCAATGCCTCGCCCATTTTTTTTTATATAAGTTATCTCTGAGCAACTCACCCAGATCCACTCTGACCCATATTTTGGCAGAGAAAATAGTTGGTGACCTTCTCTGTGTTTCGCCCTCCTTACGAGAGCCAGGCTGTTGCCGTGATTAGTTCACTGCCTCCGAGCAATGCTCTGTCAAACCAGGCTCAGCTCCAGCCTCCTCCATAAACATATTTAGATACGTACGCACGCGCACACATTTACACACACACACACACACACACACACACACACACACACACACACACA
>OMKZ01037025.1:0-14472 GCA_900302535.1 Neoniphon sammara | reverse complement strand
CAAACAGCAGGAGGCTCAAGTTTGGTGCAGAAAAGACGGTTCAGACTTACAGAATCAGCGTGGTGATGTTGGAAGCGTAAGGTCCCAAGTCAGGAATCGTCTCCAGTTCATTGTTGTTCAGCTTCCTGCACAGAGAGAGGAAAAAAACAGAATGGACAGTTTGTGAGATGTAAGACAGCAATGGAAGGTGTCTGGAAAATCCTGTGTTTATCCAAGGAAGCCAGAAAACACGGCGACTCACACTTCAGTCAGATGCTGCAGTCTGGAAAACAAAGTGCTGCGGAGCACCTGCAGCTTGTTATGGCTCAGGTCCCTGCAAGGGAAAAAAAACAAGTTAAAGGAAAAGTATACAGCATGGAGCGCAGTCTTCCACAGAACAAACACAGTCACACACACATTTTCCCATTTTTCGGTGCATTAACACACAGAGCAGAGAGAAGGAACGTCGCTCTGCAGTGAAACCGTGAGGCTGAAAAATGTGTTGAAAGACGTGAGGCGATGAGACTGTGAAACCGTCCCGTTCTGCTGAGCGCCGAGACAAACGACAGAAAAATTCAAGATTTTTATTGATTACAAACAGACTCGCAACCAGATAGAGAAGAAGTCAAGTAGATGAAGAAGTTTAACAAAACAAAGTTCATCATTTAATCTCTAAATCAGGGGGTTTCAAACTTTTTCACACTGCAGACCTCAAAGCTGACTTTCATTCGAAAAGATTTTGCTCTCAGGATCCTGATATGAAAAGATATTTTGGTTTGTGTTGATTATTTTCTCATACTAAAACACTGACAGTGGATTCAAAGCTCTGAAATTAAAACAAAATGTTAAAATAACCACTTGTACTTTTTGTAACGTAACAAACATTGTAACATTTCCAGAAAATTTAATTATAGTGTAGTTAAGTATTCCTCATTTTGCATGGGACCCCTAGAAGCCCCTCAATGACCCCTGGCGGTCCCCGGTCCCCACTTTGAAAACCACCACTCTGAAATATTAAGGATCTGGTCTGTAGAAGTGCCGTCATCTACAGCCGCCTGCGCTCCTTTAAAAAACTGCTGCGTTAGTCCTGATGCTGTGTGACGAGGCGTTCGGCGGGGCGGGCGTCTCTTTTGTCCCGGCCTGACCTGCTTAAAGTAAAACTCAGGACTTTTCGGAGTGAGTAACGTCTGAAAGCCGCTGAAGCGTTTCCAAAACCAACTCGCCTGCACGGTGGAGCCAAAGAGACCAGAGCCTGCAGAACCAAGGGGCGAGACTCGCTTTGTGCTCAAACTTCTGGCAAAATATCTGATGATTAGTTCCACCATTACAGTGTCAAATTTTAAAGGGAAACTGTTTTCATCGTTCTCTTTCATTTTTACCTGTTGACCTGTTGTCTAAAAACACAACTGTGACATTTAAATGAGAGAAAACAATGTCAGTAACTTATTTTCCAGGCTACTCTAAAATCTATCAGGCCTTTTTGGAGCCGTTCATTCATTATTAATGAGCTGCTGGCTGCTGATTGGCTGCTGGTATTTGGTGCAAAGCTGTGCAAAAGGCGGAGCTAAGCTGGGGCTTTAATTAGCTGATGGTAATTGAAGACTCTAAATGATTGGTTAATTTTTGATGAGGCTCAATTGTAACAAACAACCGGGGCCGATTCTGATTGGCTTGTTTTTCTGGTGACATCACTTCCTGCCACACTGTCCTCTGACATCATTTAAAGACTGAAACCTGTTTTCTGTAACAGTTATTTTCATACAAACAGGTCATAGCACTGATAATCTCAATTTTTGTAATTTTTGATATAAAACGTGGTGAAATTATTTCAATGTGTATCAGTAATTATTTAAAAATTTCAACATATTTTAACAATGCTGCAATAAAACCAAAAAACTGGATCATTATAGACCCAGGTGCTCCAAAATTACGAATAAGTTGGACTTTCAATTAGTCATCAATAAAGACAAGTATTATTTTTTCTACTTTAGGATTGCCTGGAACATTCTTCTATTGTGATTCTGTGTTTTTCTAATTTTGTTTATCATGACTTTGATATCCTCTGTTTAGTCCACTTTCCTGGTATTTTGGACTCATCTCAGTCTGTTTTGACTCATCTGGGACTTTTTCTATCTAAAAAGGGTCCAAAAAGGGGTTGTTCTACTGATTTAATTGCTCCCATGGATAACTGAAGGGTTTTCAGCTGTGGAAACCCGTTCACTCAGACTGGTGTTCTTTGGTTTTTTTGGATGTTGCAGGTTTGGGTTCAGATCTCCTGCAGGCTAATCCACATTTCTGCTCCATCATTACTTTCACATTTGGAAAGATGTGTGCTCTCTTTACTGCCGGTTTCGGTCCTGAGCAGGACTTTATTAGCTCTGGTCTCAGTCTGGGCCTCGGTTGTTGGACCAACTGCAGCCGTGTGTTTTTTTTTTTGGTTTGTTTTTTGTTTTTTTGTTTTTGTTTTTTTGAAGAGAGTTTGGAAACAGGCTCGGGGAGTCTGGCGAGCGAAGCCTCGTGTGCTGGAAAGCGGCGGAGTTATTGACGCTGCTGCGCACGATCAACGCTGCAGTGCCAGACACTTTTTTTTCTTCTTTCTTTTTACACCCCTTACCCCTCCTCCTCTTTACCTCCCTCATCTGGAAACCATCAAGGAATTCTGGGAGGAGGGGACGGAGCTAACGACTGGTAATCTATTCACAATGCCGGGAAAAGCGAGAGGGGCGGCTTTGATACGTCTGAAACACCCCTGTCCAATTTTCCGGGGCCTGTTTTTGTTCTCTGAACCCCTCAACTACAGATTTACCTCTCCAACTCAGGCAGCAACCCCCGCCTCCCCCTCCCCTTTTCCTTTCCCAGCATGCAGCTGTGTGTTGTTGTTGCTCCGGCGCTGGGGGCCGTACGGGAGAAGTGTCCTATCTCACAGCCAAGATAAGCTCTGAGTGGCTCTGACACTTCCACTTCCCTCACAAACCAGCAGGACAAGATAAAACCCACGGCTGCAGTGAACTGCACCTTTATCAGCAGCACAGGCGTGACTGGGGCTTCGACATCAACGCTTACACAGCAGCAGATTAATGTTTTATACAAATATTTATTATTTAGGCAAAGGGTTCTCAAACATTTTCATGTTTTGAACCCTGAAGTTGACTCTCATTAAGCTGCAGAGCCCCATGTGAAATGATTCTGCCCTGCAGACCCTCACATGAACAGATACTTTGGTTTAAAGTGTTTACATGTCAGACCTGAACACTGACAGATTCAAAGTGGTGAGATTAAAATGGAGTTTTACTTTTTTGTACATTTTTTAAACAATTTCTTGTTAAATTAAAGAGAAATTACACTATTTTTTATTTGCTGAGGACCTCCTCAGGGTTCTCGGACCCCATCTTTGAAAACCACTGACAAACATTTCTCAGAGGCATCTCATTGGTTGATTTATTCCTCAGTGGGCGGAGCCACAGCAGTTTAGCTAACTGGCTAACTTCAGTGCCAAAGAAGGAACTCTGGTTAAAATATCAAAGAAAATATAAAAGGTATTGACTTCTTCATTTCATTCATTCATGTTCATAATCGTTACGTTGTAAGATTGGCAGCTAGCTAACTAGCTTACCTATCTAGCTATAGGCTAAAAAGGCTGGGTTGGAAGGTGAGTTAAGCTAACTAGCTAGCCTAGATAGTGTATGGGCCTTTGGCTCGATTGTATTTTTCAGTCAGTGGCAGAGCGCTACACCTACAGTATGAGTATCAGTTTCATCCTCTCTTACCTCTTGACTTTTTGACTACACTTACAGTTTAACATTACTTAGGCCAAAATGTGCTTGTTTTGGCTCCGCCCACTGAGGTTCAACTAAACCAATGAGATTATTTCTCCCTAAAGAGCAACTCTGCCTCTAAGAAACGTTCATAAGAGTAAAACTACAATCTGCAATATAGTAACATCTCTATCGCTCCGATCATAAAGAAAGAGGGTTTCTGTATATGTCAATTGTAATTATTATCATTATTATTATTATCAACGTACAAGTTCTGTACTTGCTTAAAACTGAAGGCATTTCTGCTGCAGTATTTGGTCAGTTTGTGCACATTTTGTTTTCAGATGGCCTCTTTAAATCAATCCTGTCAGAGTCTTAAACTCTATAAAACGAAAAGGCGTGAAACTCCAGTTTAAATCTGTAAACCCCCACCAGCTCCCCGACGTTCAGCTCAAACTAATTTCCTCCTCCATCCCTCCTGTTTTCTGCTCGTCGTTTTCTCCCTGTGAGTTTGTTGCTGATCTGATCCTCCAGCAGCTCCTTAATCAGTACCACTGCTGGCTCTGGGGCTGCTAATTCAGCAGAAATAATGGGGTGCTGGAAAACAAAGGGCTGGGCGGTTTAAGGGGTTTAAGATGTGCTGGAGAGCCGCTCGTAAATTAGCATGCCAGAGTGAAAAGAATTTTCCCCCCATGTGGAACTTTTTTTTTCTTCTTCATTTTCTTTGGAAGGCCTGGCTCGGTTATGAGGCTCAGGCTGGGTCTGTTTTCTCTGGCAACATCAAGTTTCCAGAGCAGCACATTTCAGAGAGAGAAAAAGTAAATTCTACAGAGGGGCAGCGGCCTTGAGCAGGCAGTGAATCAGACACTGTGGACGAACACGGGACGATAAAAAAATCAAGTTGGACTAATGCAAGGCAATAAAATCAAGTGTGATTAATTATCTTCAAAGCAGAGCCCATCTTGGTGTGTGTGTGTGTGTGTGTGTGTGTGTGTGTGTGTGTGTGTGTGTGCGTGTCAGCTTCAGTCTGCTCGCTGCTCATGAGCCCAGAAGCAGGCAAAGTGAAGGAGATGTTACTTCAGGAAACTTTCCAAGGCTGCACAGACTCAGTCTGATGGTTTTACAGCCTCAGGGTCTGTGTAGATAATTTAACTACAGACTGAATCAAGTTTTATGGATGTAAAATATGTAATTAAAAATGTGAGTGTGACTGCTCCTGCCAAATGTCATTAAATTGCTATTATAGAGAACATTTGATTGGTTATTAGTGTCAAAAAATACAATTACTACTTCTACTACCAATTCTACTCTTATTACTTCAACTTCACTGTTACTGCTGCTACTGCAACTCTTACTACTCATGATAATAATAACAATAACAATAATAATAATAATGGTAATCATCATGAAGGAAGCCTCATTTGTGTTGGAATAGGCCTGAGCAGGGGGTTAGGTCACAGTTATTTACAGTTGGTGGGGAGTCAGAGGCACATTGATGTGTAAAACAGCAGCTCGTCGCTTCCCTGCTGCTCTGCAGAAACCATGCAGCTCCTGTAAACTCCCATTCACTGGGAGGAAAAACACCAGAGCTTTAAATAAATAAGAAAACCTTAAACTAAAGCAAACAGGGCGCCGATCAGTTGTTAAGTCTGATGCAAAAGCAGCCGAGGCCGCATTCTGAATTTTTCTTAAACTCCTTGAACTCAACACTTTTGAACTTCTGCAACTGCAGAAAAGTTTTGGAAAAAGTTTTGATTTGCAGACTTTAACAGGCTGATATAACATTACTATTCCAATTAAACTGATGCAAATCAATTTTATTTTCCAATAAGCTGTTCTTTTTGAAAAGTAAATGCGGTTTACAGCCCGTTTCTCTCTGGGATGGGAGTGTAGGCCGAGTCATGACCATCCCAATCCGTGTGGAGAGACGACAGGAACTTTTTAAGATTTTTATTCTTTGAAAGCCAGTTTAGATCGAGTCTCATTAACAGCAGATCGGCGGGATTAAGAAGTTTAAAGAGGCTTTTTTTGTTTAATTAATCGGACTCACAGCTGAACGGCCCAGTCCGGGACAGACTCCGGGATCTGTCCCCTTTTTATCCGACTGCAGTCCAAGATCTCCCCGAAACATGTGCAGGCAGCGGGACACGACCCTCCGTCTTCACCACATCCACCGTGTATCCTCAAAAGCAGCAGAAACACCGCGACACACCGAGCAACACCGCCAGGCTGCGTTGACGGACACATTTCTGTACGTTTTTTCCACACTCAAAATAACCCCCTTTTATAGTTGTATTCCCCCCCAAAAAAGCAAATCCCAAAAAGTGCGAGAATCCCAAATCCGAGGAAAGATGATGTTGTTCTAAATCAAGAGCGTCGATTCCTTTCAGAAGTCACTTTTTATGTCCGGTTCCTTGTTCTTTCAAAGGCAGGCTTTGTAAAATGTAAAAGAAAAGTGTGAAAGTTGGTGTGAAAGTTGCCCATATTCCTCCGGACTGAACTTTTTCTGCTGCTGCTGCGGCCGCTTGTTTCTCTGCAGCAGGACGAGACGAGCAGCCTGCCAGAGGTATGCAGGGGGAGGGGCCAGGGGCATGCTGGGAAATACAGTCCATTAAACTGCTCCCTTTAAAGGTGATTTTATTTTTTTATACGCCTGCACACAGTTTAGTTTTCCTTTCATACTGCACAAGAATTTGCTGCCATTCATTCTTGCACAATATGAAAAACAAAAACCACCACAAAGAAAGGCAATCCATCACTCTCTGTTTTCTCCTTATTTCATTGTGCCGAGTTGAAAAACAGTTATTTTTTCAAGGGTCTAACAACTAAAATACCAAACTCAAGCAGAAATGTTGTTGCTTTGCTGCAATTTCACTGTAAAAAGAGGTAAAATGGTGCAAAACATGCTTAACTGTATGTAAAAATTGTTCATAAAATGCAAGTTATACTTAGAAAAAATAAGATTTTGTTCATTTATCCTGAACTGACCATGTACTTCAAACAGTACTATAAAAATAGGCCTATCATTACTGTGAAATACCTTTAAAATTCAATGCCATAAATGCTGTCAACAGCATAAATCTTTATATAAATAAAAGGATGGAGGAAATAAGAGCTGGTTCAATAAAAGACAAAGAGCAAATTTTTCAATCTGACAATGAGAGTTTGAACTTTATATCATTATAATCAAATTGATTTTAAAAAAGTAGAAATACTAATCCTTATTGTTCAGAAAGTTTACTATACAGATCTTTCTTTTAGTATTTAATGTCACAGTTGGTTGATTTAATTCAGCTTTATGTCGACACCACAGGGTCCAGTGTCTCTAAACAATACACACTTTACTGTTGGTTGGTTTCTGATGCAAAGAGCCTGTACAGAATGTGTACTGTGCTTTAAAATGTAGAGAGAAATGATACTGAAGTCACAACTAAAAGTCAAATTATTCACTTTAACAAAAAATTGTAAATAAATAAAATCAAAATAGTGCAAGTAACGACATAATTATTTCCAGCCTGGTGTTCTGTACTGCTGAATTAATTTGTGTTGGTGCTCGTTAACATCATGATGATCACTGACTGTCATATTTCACTTCTCTTTTATTCACCACAACATCACAGTGTGATCTCACTGATCCAAAACTGACACTGAAACTCATATAAAACCCAACTATAATCTACATTAACACACCAATCTGCATTTTAACCAGACAAACATCCATGAAGCTGCAGACAGATGATTTAAGAAAAGACGAGACAGGAGGCCAAATCTCAAAAAACAACGTGTTCAGTTTCAGTTTGTGAACTAAACTTTCGACTGACTGAAACATAAAGAGGCTGTGATGGATTTTCTGCTCTTTAAAGCCGACTGACGGCTGATTTTAGTTCTCATTTGCAGCAGAAAAGCGTTTCCACATGAAAGAGGCATGCTGGGATATTCCTGCTGATGAGTCGCGTTTTCCCTTCAGGCAAAGTGTGAAAAATCACTGCAGCTCGACCAGCTGCTTCCTGCTCAGTGAGGTCACACGGCCGCTGGGTCAGGACACTTTGATTTTTGGACGGAGTCACACTTTAAAGGCAGAGATCAGACCTCTGCTGCTGCTGGGAGAAAATCAATATTCAACCAAAGCGGGAAAAAGTCTTCAAATCTTTATTTCAGGAAAAGTATAATTGAACCCCCCGCCCCTTTTTATTTTCCCCAAACAAGGTCAAAAATGTGCCAGGGGGATGAAATAATCCCACTTGTTTCCAATGCAGTTTCACTTGTTTCAATTGTTTGAATTACATTATGTTTGATTGTTACATTGTTTCAACTTGTTTCCAGAATTTTCTTGAATCAAGTGTCATTTTCTTGATCCTAGTGGGCTGATCTGCCTTATTCTGCCTTGTTTCAACAGATTTATACTTGTTCCCGGAAAAATTCAAGTGAAATTGCATTGGAAACAAGTGGGATTATCTTCTCCCACTATCATTTTTGACCTTGTTGGAAGAAAAAATGAAAATGAGACTGAATTACTTGTTAAAAAGATTTTTTTGTGCTCTCTTTCGAACACGAGCTGATTTGCTGCGGTATCTGTTGTTTTGACGATAAATTGAACGTCCTCTTGTTTCTCTGTCGTCTCTCCCTCCAGCAAACAGACGTTCACAAAAACACGACGTCGTTTTGTTTCTCACAGTGCAGGTGATTGGTGATGAGTGGCTCTATTGTTTTCTGTGAACTGCCTTGTGATGGTTTATTGTGTCTGTTACATTAACTACAAGGTGTGAGACTTTTCCTTTGGCTGGTCGGTGAACTCATTTGTATTCAGAAAGGTTCAACTACCTGGGAAAAGGAAAAGGAAAAGGTCACACCTCTCCACAGAGATTCAACATCCCATCCTAAAGGAAATAATCTGCATCTTAACGAGTCCTTCAGTCTCCTCTTCAGGGTTCAAATTTTGTTTTTCTTCCAACAAGGTCAAAAATCTGCCAGTGGGATGAGATAATCCCACTTGTCTCCAAAGCAGTTTCACTTGTTTGAGGATTTTTTCTGGGAACAAGTATAAATCTGTTGAAACAAGGCAGAATAAGGCAGATCAGCCCACTAGGATCAAGAAAATGACACTTGATTCAAGAAAATTCTGGAAATAAGTTGATTAGCATTGGAAACAATGATAATGCTAAAATGGAGATTTTTTTGCAGTGCAGGACAGAAATATGACAACAGAGATTAAAGTGGAAGAGAGAATAAAAACATCAGGCCAGCTGCCTGCTCTACGCTCCATCTGGCAGTTTGGGATGAAAAAGCGAAGCAACAACGTTTTATTGCCAAAATTCAGTCATTTTTAATTAAACAGCTGATAAATTGGATGACACTGGAACGGCATCATGTTGCTGGACCATTTATATGATTTTATATTCACAAGACTGTTTGTTTCTGGGCAGAAAATTATTGATCTGTCTCTCATCTGTAAGCCAGGCTTTAGGCCTCCGCCCTGCTGAAGTGCCTTGGAGCAAGACAGTAAATCCTCTGGGTGAAAACCTGATTGATTCATGAGTCCTGTGCTTGTAAACAATTTCAAAGCTCACATGATGATAACAAAAATATCAAACTAAAGACAAGCCTGGTTTTCTTAGTTTCAAACATTTGCAAAATGCAATACACAACAGCAACAGTGGTTTTCAAAGTGTGGTCCGAGGATCACCAGGTGTCCTCGAGGGGCTTCCAAGGCTCCTTAGCACAATTAAGAATATCTTAATTTCACTATAATTTAAAGGAATACGCCAACATTTTGGCCAAAATCCCCTTGTTCCAACTTACCCAGACTGAGACAAGATGTTCAATACCATTTTCACCTTAGTACGTCCCCTGTTGGTAGCATTTCATGTTAGCTTAGCATAAAGACTTGAAGTCTACAGGAGTCATTAGCCTAGCTCCATCAAAGTGAAAAAAATAAACCTTACAGCAACTCTGAAGCTGTCTTAGTTACACAGTGTATCATGTGTATTTGAAATACACATCTTGGAATTTATTTTTAAAAAGAGTCGTTTTAGGAGAAGTTATATAGTAGGCTAATGACTCCTGTAGACATCAAGTCTTTATGCTAAGCTAACAACAAATGCTACCCATAGGAACTGAACCAGTGGACGTACTGAGGTGAAAATGGTATCGAACATCTTGTCTCAGTCTGGGGGAAGTTAGAAAAAAGGGATGTTGCCCAAAATGTTGGCGTATTCCTTTAATTCACTAGAAATTACCATACACAAAACATATAAATGATGAACATATTTTAATCTCATCACTTTCCATCTTTTTGTCAGTGTTCAAGTACGACATCTGAACAATTTAATATCTTTTTATATCAGGGTCCACAGGGCAATCACTTCAGACGGGGGTTTAAAAAAGTCAAGCTGGAGGTCTGAAACAGGAAAAAGTTTAAGACGAGATCAGCTGAGACACTGATGGAGCTTCATCCATTTAACAAGTTTTGCTTTCCATTAAGTTTTACTACGAAAAACAGAGCAAACAGTTTGAACGAATCTGCTCCAGCCATCTGGAACAAGAACGCCGTTGTTGTCTCTGGTGTGAGGAGCAGATTCACGTAATCTGAACCTATAATTCAATCTGACAGCAACGCCGTGTGGCAGGACTTCAACTGACTCATCCACTATCTGCCGCAGCTGCCAAACTGGCCCAAACACAACAACGTCTAATTCTGTTAGCGGAGCTGGAAAACTCAGTTTGGAGGAAAACGTCCAGCAGAATCAGCCGATCAGCTTCGAATCGTAACCGCTGCTTTTTTTTTTATTTTTTGCTTTTTTTTTAACAAGTCGTCAGGTTTAGCAGAGTTTGCTGATTTCTCACTGGAAGAAGAAGGAAAAAACACAAACTGTGGGAATAGAGCTGCAGGAATTTGGAGCAGGAATGGCATGTCTGAGTTTTCGCCCGGCTGTGCTGATTGATTTACTCCCAGTGGAGTCTGGCTGGATTAGAGAGAGGAGCATCGGAGTCCAACACCTCGTCTGCCTCCTCGCACTGCAAAAAAATCTGCATCTCAACAAGTCCTTCAGTCTCATCTAAATGTTTTTATTCAAATAAGGTAAAAAAATAATCTGCCAGTGGGATGAAATCAGGAGCGTTTGACCCCGACCAGCCCTGATTGGAGTTTCCAGCCTGTTTCATTTTCCTTCTTTTCAAAAAATTTTCCATCTTTCAGAGTTCAAATCTTGTTTTTCTTCCAACAAGGTGAAAAATCTGCCAGTGGGATGAGATAATCCCACTTGTTTCCAACGCTGATCAACTTGTTTCCAGAATTTTCTTGAATCAAGTGTCATTTTCTTGATCCTAGTGGGCTGATCTGCCTTATTCTGCCTTGTTTCAACAGATTTATATAAATATATAAAATATATACATTCCTCAAACGAGTGAAACAGCATTGGAAACAAGTGGGATTATCTCATCCCACTGGCAGATTTTTCACCTTGTTGGAAGAAAAACAAGATTTGAACACTGAAAATGAGATTAAATGACTGAGAATAAATCCCCACTGACCTGTGGGATTTCCTACTGTTCCTCAGGTCGTATAGATAATCTGACCAGATTATACTAGAGTAGTAAAGAGTGAAATTTGCTCACACTACAGCATTAATCTCTGTAGCTCCCCTTTCTTCAAAATCTGAAGTTGATCATGCATTTTCTTTCTGCAGTTACAATCTGATTTTCATTAAAAGGCACCCAGTGGTTTGACTGCTGCATTGTGGGTAAATCTGAAAAAAAACTGCAATAAAACTCCATCTTCCCAAGTCGCTCACCTCATATTGAGGCTGAAAAACTTTTTGTATTTCTCTTAAAAAGAAATGAAAAGTTCAGCCAGTGTGATGATCTGATTTGACGTGTTTACAACTTGAGCTGCTTGTTTTTGGTCAAAGCATCAGCGTCACTCTGCCAGCTTCAAGACAGAAGAAAATGAGCGAGACGACTGAATTCACACAAACGAAAGCAAAAGAAACAGTTCCAGTCACTTTGCAGAGTCGCTTGTTTTAAAGGTGCACTACGTGAATCTGCCAGGGATCGACTGAAATGAGGACTTTTTAGATTCAGTTGGTTAAAAAAAGAAAAAAAGTGGAATAACCACTAAATTTGATGGTGTAATGGTTAGTTCACTTTATTTGCCAGTTGAGTCTACATGGTCCTCACTTATTTCTCTTCAGGTGGACTTTTTTTTTTTTTTTTTTTTGCAGGGAGGCTGATGTTGCTGCAGTCTGGCTGCAGAGGACAGCACACACTGCAAAAAGTCTTTCAGTCTCTTCAGTAAATCTTGTTTTTCTTCCAACAAGGTCAAAAATCTGTCAGTGGGATGAGATAATCCCACTTGTTTCCAATGCAGTTTCACTTGTTTGAGGAATTTTTCTGGGAACAAGTATAAATCTGTGGAAACAAGGCAGAATAAGGCAGATCAGCCCACTAGGATCAAGAAAATGACACTTGATTCAAGAAAATTCTGGAAACAAGTTGATTAGCATTGGAAACAAGTGGGATTATCTCATCCCACTGGCAGATTTTTGACCTTGTTGGAAGAAAAACGAGATTTGAACACTGAAGAGGAGACTAAATGACTTGTTAAGATGCAGATTTTTTTGCAGTGAACTCGCAGCGTCCTGCAGCTGAAGCACACGCTCCTCTCACATTCCTCTCATGGTGAAATCATATTTTCTAGCCGCTGCTGATTTGTTTGGTCACAGCGGCGCCTGCATGATAGATGTTTTTTTTTCCCCCTGCAGCCCCACACGGTTCAGAGCCGAGTTTTGAGCTGCAGGCCTGCGAAGCTCCGACAGCGAACATGTTGGCTGCTGAAGCTGCCAGCCATTATACTCAGAATAGTAACAGCACTGAAAGATGCCTACCCAGCATGCCCTGCTCCAGGTGTCACTCTCTGCCAGTAACAACACACAGAGGGAGGGGCTGGGACAGTGTGTGTGTGTGTGTGTGTGTGTGTGTGTGTGTGTGTGTGTGTGTGTGTGTGTGTGGCTGATGCAGGCTAGAATATGTAATGAAGTTACATAAAGTTTAGGAATCAACACACAGCAGCTCATGAATTCAGCTCAGTGTTTTGTTTTTTAGTTTTGTGATGATTCTACTTTTCATTCATGAGCTGCTGAACATCCAGTTAAACTGATGATCAAACCATGTCAGTATTACTCCTGATATGAGAAATGAATGGACAAGGCAGAAAACGCCTTTCAGAGAGTATTATAACTTTAAATACAACAGTCATCTCCAACAATTAAAGTCACAGTGAAACGAAAAATCACTTTTTCATTCATATGAAAGTGATTCTTACTTTAAAAAACAAAAGTACCTGTCCATCACTTCTTAGCAGGTAAAGATGATTGGTTTGTGTTGCATTCAGGGTCATTTGTAGCCACCAGCCTGCAGCCTGTGTGAGCATCACAACAGGCGGTGTGTGTGAGGTTCATGCAGACGGCTCAGAGGCGTTGGTGTTGAGGTGAGCGCTGTGTGGCCTCGGCCAATCACAGGCCTCGGTCCCCCCGAAAACAAACCCACCACTGTGCTGAGCCGGAGGCGGGAGAGAGCAGCAGTGTGATGCGTTTAAGGACGCCTGCCGCTTACAATTAATGAGACGACGGAGCATGATGTGGAGAGTGGTATCAGTGTATGATTTGTCAACAAGCGTCCTGTCACCCCACAATTCAACACACACACACACACACACACACACACACTCTACTTCAGTCCAGTTTTTATGTACTGCCCCTTTACTTGCCCATTGAACAAGATTTTCTGCTTTTCCTGCACTACATTTGTCTGACAGCAACGGAAAAATATCCAAATCAGTGGAAATGTGTATGTAACATTTGTCTCATGCAAATACATAGAAATCACAAGTACTAAAAATGTTCAAAATCAGTTTAGTCAGAGTTAGGATGTAACGGTTCACCTTTTTCATGTTCAGTTTGTACCTCAATTTGGCTGAAAAAAACTTCAACTCATTTCAGATTCTCTCTTTTTAATTTAAACATAAACAGCTCAACACGTCAAGTTTTGTCAATGTTCGGTAAAAGTTGCAGTGAAGCAGCAGAAAGACTTTGTTTGCAGCTTGTGGAAAAGTCAAATATGAGTAATATTATTAATCCAAAGGAGCGGTGGATGTTCTACATTATGAATCTGTTCACCATCATTTCACATCATGCTAAAAAAAAATGTGGTGTGCAAAAACGAAAAAATCATCATTCATTAAACCGAGGACTCACCAAGAATCACCAAGGTCTTATATTCTTCACTTGTCCTCAAATATTTCACTCTTTTCTTTATAGTTGTGCCTCTTCTCCCAACACACTGCAGTGAGCCTTTGTTTAGTTTCAAGACTAAACCAGGACTCGATCTCAGTCTAGACCCCAATGTGAAAGAAAATTTCATCAAATTATACTGATATCAGTTTAATTTATATAAAGCTGAATAAACACCAGGAAATTCAGGGTAAATCCGTGCTGCGTTCAAGGTCAGAGCGTTTTGGCCTCTCGCCTCAGGTGTGTATTGATTATAGATATGTGATTATCTCTGGGCCCGAGGCTGCAGTTGATTTGTGACCCAGCTGTCCCGTGTCGGTCGGCCCAGCGAGTGTTTTGTGTGTTTTCTGTCCAATAATAACCTGCTGTGCAACACACTGACCCAAATCCAGACCGGTCAGTTCAATATCCAATTTAACTTCCTCATTAGCTTCACAATCCAGCCATCAACA
>OMKZ01037023.1:5811-20005 GCA_900302535.1 Neoniphon sammara | reverse complement strand
TTGGAAATCCAGAACGTCCACTGCCTTTATTTTCTTTTTTTCTTTTTAGAGGACAGCCTTCCTCTAACAAACACTTTAGAGGTCTGCCATATTGTTGCCATTTTTTCTGTAGAACCTTCATTTTCTTCAAAGAAAAAACAGGTCTTCTATGACTGAATTTATAACTTCCTAATAATGAATTAAGACGCCATCTGTATCCTCTGAAAACTTTCTTCTTGAATCTCCAATTGCAAATCTACCATTGCATTACTTGTTAATAACATAGCCTCAATATTGCTATTCATTACACTTTCAGTAAATTGATTTGAGATTAAAAACACAAAACATTCCCGAGTGAAGCGAGATCAATGTTCATTTTCATGTGTTTGGGTTTTGTTTTTGTTTTCATTTTGTTCGTGTATGTGTGTTTATTATTGTGACCATGATGATGAAGGTCCTTAGTTTTGGTGCCTACACGTAAACCAAATGGGGACCATTTTGCGTGTTGTCTGTGCACGTTCATGCTATGGCCTTAAGAAACGATCCTTTGGGTTGTATTCTTGACTCCTAACTTCTGACTTGCGGCAAGAGTCTCTGAGGTGAGAGGTTTAATATCAGATTTTAGTTGAGGTTTGACAGTTATCTGGGCGCTGCTGTAACACACCAGGACACAGATTCAAATATTCACAGCTCTACTGAATTGAGTTGTTGCTATAACAACATATATAATATAGATAGATAGATAGATAGATAGATAGATAGATAGATAGATAGATAGATAGATAGAAGACAGCCCATTAACCCATTTTAGTTGCATTTCATAACAGTCACTTCATTTCTCACCCTTACAGCACAACAGAGAGAAGTGCCTAGCAAGTATATCTGTGCTTGTAACACCCCATCAGCCCAGCACAGCCTGAAATTGTTGAGCAGCACTCTGGGCTAAAGAATAAGAGTGATTGAGCTTTCTCCATCAAAAAGCCAAAGTTCTGAAATGACCTGCCTGATGAGATCAGGCCAGCCCTAACCCAAAAATTGTATTTTTACCTCTGCCAGCAGAATTGGATGGGGGTTGTGTTTTCACCCCATTCTGTTTGTCTGTTTGTTTGTTTAGATTTAGCTCTGTTTGTTAGGAGGATATCTCTAAAAGTTATGAACGTATTTGCATGAAACTTTGCGGAAAGGTTGGTCATGGGGGGAGGAAGAACTGATTGGTCAAAGAGGGCATGATGGCCAGTCGAAGAAGGTAGTCTAAAACTGTGGATATTGCCTTAGTTATTAGCCTATTATAATGGCAATGTTGTCAGCCTTATGTTACGCAAGACATGCATATCTTTTCTGGTTTAGTGATTGATTTGCAAGCATAGGAAGCACTGGACAACTGATGCATGTTAAGCACATTTTATTACAACAACTAACAAACAGGTGGCACTGACTGTAAATTTGTACAGAGACCGTGACAGTGGGCTTATGTGATTAAATGAAATCAAGAATTTGAGGACCAGTGAGCCAATTGATAATAAGCAATATCACACTCGAGGTCATGCTGTTATACTGTATATGAGCACGGCTGTGATTCAGTGTTAGGCACGAGGAGAGTGTGATATTGCTTTTATACAACAGTTCTAAAAACAATAGCATTTCTCAAGTAACGGCAATAACGGACAACAGATTATGATTTGTCTAAACATTCATTCCACTCTGCCAACACAAATAGGTCCGCCACATACAATTTCTTGACCACAAGCTAGCTTGTTACTTTGGTCTACACATTAGCACAGGCTAGCTAGCAGGTCTGAACACAATGTAGATCACAGATGTTAATGTAGGTTATTACATAACACGTGTAAAGCACAGTAATACATATAGTTAAGTGTCAGAGTGTGGCTATACTGTATATAAGCACTCATGGAATACCTCCTGACCAATGAAATCACTTGACCAGATCTAACTGTTGTATAATGTAAGTTAAAGTTGTGCCTGGGGAGCTTTCATAAGTTGGAAGTATGGAAGGTGAGAAGTAGTTGGCACAGTCAGGTCTGGACCCAGGAGTACCCTTTGAAGAACTGGATCAAGCAGACTCTAACTGCTGTCTCAGGCAACAGTCTTTCTTGGTGTGCCTCCCCAGACACGATGTCTTGGCCAATCTTAAAAGCCCCTCTCTTCAGTAATGATCTTCAGCATTCCATCCTTTAGGCAAGCAAAGCCTTGGGAAACTTCCCATATTAAGATATTTCGACTCAAAAACATTACATTATTGTGGCACATGAGTAAAGCCGGCAGCATATGTCAAAAATGACATATAAAATGACATAAGAGCACCTGTTGAACACATCCTGGAACACCGTATGCAGTTTACGAGAACTGCAGTTCTTTATATGCCACTCCATGCCAGTAGAACAACTACAGCTGGACTCTGGACTTTTACTTGACTGATCTGCTCTTCTGTAAAGAAGTTGGTCCTTTTTACCAGTGATTAAACTTTTATGAAGTAAACAGTAATGGAAATGCAACTGTCATGCTTGCTGAAAATACAAACTACAGAATGGCCACAGATCAGCCAAATGAATTTGATTTAAAATAGATCAAACTAGCAGATATTGTGAAATTGTTAGTAAGGCACTGCCAAATGTTTTCCCCTCCATATAATCTGCTAAAATCAACTGGGAATCACCTAGGAATTACAGCCTATTGTGTATATAGTATGGGCTTGATAAGCTGCTGTAGTAATTCTGAGGTAGCATATTGTCAATATAATAGATCTGTCTACAGTGTTTTGTATTTTTTTTTTTTTTGCTTTTAATACTAGGCCAAGTTGAGTCATATGCTTTTGAATTCCTGTTTCAAATATTTTAACAAAAAACTCTCTGCTAAGATATTGCATATAATATTGCAACAGCAAAACTTCAGACACATAAACGATCTGTTGGATATTGTAAGGCAGGTATTAGTGCTTGTTTAAAAACACTGGCTTGCTCTTTTTTGTTGAGTGGCTGGCTTTAGACTTAACTGTAAAAACATTCAAGTGTAAAAAAAATAAATAAATAACAGCCTCTAGCCTGGACTGAGTATTTTCCATGGCTGATGTGAAGGACAGTAATAGACATCTTTTCTGACCAAACCTGTACATCGGATAGTCTAGTCAATTATTTTTGGTAGTGGTGATGATGGTGAGGCCATAGATTTGCCAGTGGGGAAACACTGTGATGGTAATATTTTTTTCTCAGCAACAGTGCCCTTCTTCAGTCACACATGCAGCATTCACACACAGTTTTTATTCGCATATGTGAGTGAAATGCTCACAGTGTAGAGCTCCGTCCACCAACAAGCTTGGTCACTCTTCCCACAGAAGTGTTCATGCTGCTCAAGATGGGTTTCCAACGGCAGAGGAAGTAGTGAATGAGCTCGGCTTGAACGTTAACTCTGCGCCCTGGCCTCAGTGGTGACGCTACCAGCCATGTGATGTCAGAACCAATTACAGACGGGGAGGGATCAGAAGTAGAAAAGACACAAGACAAAGTTTGGCTGTGGTGTCGTGCACAAAGCACACTGAAAGAACTGAGAAACTGTGTGTATTACAACTTGCAAGACGTCTTTTTAGCCCAAAAGTTCTACTTCGTATGAAGTATGCTGCCAGCTTAAAGGATAATTCTGGTATTTTTAAACCGTGGCCCTACTTCCCATCTTTTGGGTTCTAAATGATGAATAGCGACAACAAAATCTGGAATTGGTCCAATATTGAGCAAGAATGCAATAACCTGCAGCTGCAAAACAGCTGCAATGTAATCCAACAGAACATTTGACCGTGTCAAACTACGTCCATTACAAGTGCTTGTTCTGTTTGTCAAAATGTTTATAGAGTTTCCAGAAACTGATGTGCTGTACTGTTGATCTGACTAAGGCATACTGGCCTACAGCAATCCCTGTCTGGGATATCTGGAGATCAAAGGGGACGTTGTTGGACACCGTTTTGTGGGAGAGGTTAAGAGGGCAGAATACCATTATTTGGCTCACTGATCAGGGTGATTGGATCTGACCTGTGTGGAAAGGGGTAATCTTTGGGGGGCAGTGCTGATCAAAGAGAAAGTTGTGCTTAGTTGTCTGCTTACTCAATATGGGGCATGGCCTTACACCTGTACCAATAAATGCAACAAAATTGTTAGAGAGGTTTTGTCTTAGGATTTGCTGGCTACTTCACCATCCTCACAGATCCTACAGATCCACACACACACACACACACACACACACACACACACACACACACACACACACATCACAAGGGCTTGCTCTTGTCAACCCCTGCTGTATTGATTTTTACTTCAACCAGTGGTCTTATATTTATTATTTCTTGCTGCATAATTGTGTGCTACTTCCATTTGGATTCATTCAGCTTTCTTATCCAGAATGCTGTACAGCAAAATAAAGTCCACACACTGAAGCTCCCTTCTGCAGGTTTATTTCAACCACCCACGGTGGAGTGACATTTCAAGCTCACGTTCAAACATTCTGAAGCAATATCTCAAGCAGTGTTCTCTGTTGCTCTTCTCAACCTGCTATTGGACAGGATTTCCATGGAAGGCATTTGGCAAACAGGTCTTTTCTGCTTTGGAAGTGATGATCTGCAATGTGAAGGAGAGGGGTGTCAGGATGCTAACTTGGCAGATGAAAGTAGGTCCAGAATTTTATATTTTTAATGTTTTAAAGTATCTGGAAGAAGAGTGCTATAGATAATCGTACAGTTCTTGTTTCAGGATACATCAAAAACTAACACTCACACATACATTCCCTCTGCATTCCCACACTAGTCAAGCAGAGTAAGAAGAAAAATTTTCACTAAAATACTGCCATTCATACAAAATTTTGTAATCAACCCTGATGTAATATAATCCTTCATAGCCATTTATGCTGCATTCAGTATGAAGATAGAAAGAGCACACATTTACAGTATCAAAAGAAATCAAAGATGCATGCATAACGAACCATACAGAACGCAGCATTTTTTTTTCCTTTTTGGACCAAAAATGTCAGAACACCAGAGGTGTAATCATGTTCTGAGACACCTAATTTACAAATGACATGATATAGTGGTGGTAAATGTGAAGTGTTAATCCACAAAATTCTCGTCTTTCATAATTTTGGCATCACCTTCTGCAATAAATGCTCATTGTTTTGGCGTTTTGCACTGAATTTACCAGCTAATACGATGCAACACTGTAATCTGTACCATCACTTTAGTTTTAACCTCCTGAGCTATCACTAAACTTAAGAAAACAGGGTATATCACATAAAATATCTGCCTTTAACCTTGTCAGACGCAGAAAAGCTTGTCCATGCCTTTAGCCCTTCAGACTAGACTACTGCAACGCACCCTTCACCAGGAGCCCTGGCAGGAGCATCAGAAGAACTGGTATATTCAGAGCAGCGCTGCCAGGATCCTGATGACGGTGTGAAATCATTAACACAGAACACCAATTTTGTTTTCACTGCACTGACTCCCTGTCTCTTTCAGGGTTCACTACAAAGTCATATTACTTTCTTACCAATGCAATCACGGATGTGCACCTCCCTGCTTCAAAGAACAAATCGTTCCACAAACCTCAGTCTGCATTGTCAGATCTGGCAACAGCTCACTCCTCTGGGTACCTTCAGTACCACGGTCCACATAACGGGAAATCTGCCTTTCTGCACGGCTGCACCACATCTGTCGGACAACCTCCCCGACTGTCTAAGGGCACCACAAATCTTAAGTTCAATAAAGATACACCTAAAACCTTTTTATAGGGCTTTTCTTTCTAAATGATTTTTAAAAATAATTTAGTATATCTGTAATAAGTTTGTCTCATGTTTTACCACCAAAAGTTGCCAAATCTCTCTTTAAAGTAGGCTAACTTTGTTAGATATGATATACTTACCCTATTGTTTATTAGCTCAACTACATTAGATTAGATTAGATTCAACTTTGTCGTTGCACAAAGTACAAGTACTGAGACAACGAAATGCAGTTTAGCATCTAACCAGAAGTGCAAAAGCAGCAGTAGAAGTGCAGTGCAGTGTAAAAATGTCTAAGTGGAACAGCCTTAAGGGCAGTATGAACGTGCTAAGATACATTAGATTAGACATTAGATAATTGCCTTGCCATCAATACACAAACTAACAGGCAAAATCAGTGTGCAGCTAAATTATCTAGTAGCTACAACAGCAAACAATACATGGCCACAGCTAACTAGACATGACTTAGATTTAACCAGCCGGTGTCAGAGAAGTTGTCAGAAAATAATGTTCATATGATCGTATGCTCACAGACAGTGACTTTGTTGTTGAAACTGACTGTTGTTCATTCATTTAACATAAAGCCGGGAAACAGAGGCAAGGAGGATGGCTGGTGACAATATATCACCGACTACATGTAACAAAAAAAAAAAGGTTGAAAGAAGCTTGGCTTAGGCAATGTCAAGTGACTCAATATGCAGTGTAAATTGCTAAAACAATTTGAGGCACTAAAGTCATAATACAGTTGCAACACTGAAAGTGACAGCAAAAATCTGGCCAAAGAGACAGCTGCTACGTGACTTGGTGCCGTACAGCAACAAAGGCAATGCCTGTGTGACCATATGGTCTCTGAGTTGGAGTTTGACTTGCAAGCTAACATTAGTTTGAAATAAATTTTACAAGCTCAATGACCCAACATAATTAAGAAACACAGTGTATACTGTAGCATTCTAATTGCAATATTAGCAAAACCAACCAATCCAAAAGAGAAAGAGCTCATCTGCATTTCTTTCTTTGGACCCCTACCCGAGATGGTAGCCATGCCCAGATTGTAACGAATTCTTTACATTTGTATATAGGAAGCAGGATGGTTAAAAAGAAAGAGGGGATTTAACTGAGGTAGTGATGTTTTGACATAAAATTAATAAAGGCAGATGGAAATGTGTTAAAAGCTTTTTTCAGGAGGATAAATTATTTAATTAAGAATTGATAGCGTTGTCATGCTAAATATATTATGTGCTGATAAGTGTCAAGTTAATATGTATTGAAATAACTATGAGATAAGATAACAAATATTTTGTAGAATTTTGAACGTAGCACATCCACCAGGCTTTATCTTTAAATTCTGCTTCTGGCTGAGGTCAACCCCGCATTGCCTTTGACCTATATGTTTTGCTTTTCTTGCAAGAACTGCCTGTCTTTAAGTTTCCCTGCAATTAGCCTTTCTCTGAACCACTCTCATAACCTTATCCTCAAGCTTCATCTGCGCACCACTGGCTATGTGTTTGTGCTCAGCTCCTTTCAAAAGTCTCTGCAATTAGTGTCAGTGCCTGAAGCGTTATATAAGCAGGCGTACTGTTATTTACAGTGTGTGTGCATGTGTTTGTGTGTGTGTGTGTGTCTAGATTTATGTTGGTCCTGTGTGTGCATTTGAGAGAAAGACAGGCACAGAGATTTTGTAAATCATTAAAATTCCTGTTGTTTTTGTTCAAACAGTGTTCAAACCCTGGCGGCATGACTTCTTGACTGCTGCTTACCTACACATTTTGTATCATGTTTTTTTTTTTTTTTTAGTCCTTCTGATTGTCCAGGCACACAGTAAATGCAGGAAGCTTTGCCAAGAAATACTTAACCTTGTATCATATTTTGCATTGCATCCATAGGTGGCTGCACAGGTGGCATTATTTCTGACTAGACTGGAATGTTATTTTTCCTACCACTACAGCAATTTATTTTTACTCTGGTTCTTGACGTAGTTTTCACTGTGGTAGTCAAATAGCGCAACACTGTGCACTGTGGGAGAATTTCCCCAGTGGTTAAATTTCAAGAAGATACGCATAAATGCAGAGAAAAGTTTCTAATCTTGTGCATGTTTGCAAGTTTGTCTTTGTGAATATGTGTGTGCAAGTGATTCAGTATGAGTAAGGGTGGCGTATAGAAGCCCTCACATCGAATTTGAACTACGCAGGGGATGAAAGGAAAAACAGGGAAAATGTTATGCCTCAACAAGGGGATGTGCCTTTAAATGGTGAAACAGAATTTTCTACAACATCACTTTGTCATTTATGTTTCCAGCAGGGGGAACAGCAGTTTGTTTGTTTGGAACAGTAGTGCTTTTTAGATGTTTACATGGCTATCATTTTTGACTGACATGCATATGTATACACATATGAACATGCTTGCACATCCAATATCAATGGTGTCTAGTGTCTCCTTAGGCTTAATAATGCTGTAAGGATTTCACAGATTACTACCTCAAGAATATAACAAAGGAAACTAGCAGAAGTTGTCATTAGATGGCTTGTGTAACATTATTTTACAATCACTTTGTTAAATAGCAGCATTGTCTTTGCGTGGTTTCAAATGCAAATTTACTTATTTGAGAGACATGTTTTTGGCAGAGACCCATGGTCCGTGTAGTAACTGAAATTCACTGCTTACTGTTCATCTTGTACTTATGATAATGTCTTGTGTGTTGTATTTTTTTCAGTTGTTTGAAGTCATCGCATTGCACTGTTGTGCTTGGTTTAATTTCCGAATGCAGACTCGAACATTAGCACAGAGAAATGTGATTTGTCAACAGGAAGAGGCTGAACTCTGATTGAACTGACCAAACTGAAAAACACATATAGCTGGCTGATGCAAAGCTAAATTATTTTTTTACTGGATATATGACGATTATCTGGTCTTGTATAAGAATTGTTTATTGTACTTGTCAATTTTACATTTGGTTTTACATCTGATAACTGGCTTAAATATTGTAAGTTAACTGTTTGATAAGTTCTGCAGAAATTTTGCTTTAGTGTGATAATGTTACGTGTGTGTGTGTGTGTGTGTGTATGTTTGTGTGCAAAAGATGACCTGTTTAGCTCAGTTAAGTGCTCTCTTTTCAGTGGTATATTGTATCAAACTATCATGGGCAATTTTTATCTGTTCCTGTCTATTACTTTCCAAATAGCCTGAGATGACCTCTCCACTACTGGCTTAGCTTATGGTTAATATTTGTCAAGTTGCAAGATGCAAGTCCCTATCAAAGGAAAAATTCACCCTAATATAATTTTTTCAATGTCAATCAAACTCCTCTTATCAGTGGAAGATATCTGACATCTTTCGTCTTTGTGTGAAAGTCAGGTAGTGGTCAGTGGTATAAGTCATGTGAAGCAGAGCTCTCTGTGTTTGTGCGACTCATGTTCACACTCTGCTTGACATGAACAACAATCTGTGGGTATGCACAAGTGTGAACGCTTTTGAAAACAATGGTTTTAGCGAGGACAAATTCATTTATACTAGTGTAAAAATTTGCCTTTTGGACCCGCAGGGCAATCGTTTAGCCTCAGAACATTTAGATCATGTTGTGCATGCTGTTTTAAGTAATTTTATGATTTTTTTTTCCCCCACATTTTGGGACTCTAAAGAGCTACCACGGAACACCATCAAGCATGTAGATCAGATGTGCTAATCACTTATGGTTACTTTTCCCCTGGGAAGCGTACTGTCTGATATGATTATTATTGGAGGATGATGTCCTCCTGTCCAATGCTAAGGAATTGCTAAAGACATCTCATGTTAAAGGCCCCCTGGAGTATAGTGTGTTGTCCAGGCTTCAGAACCCGCGCTGGCGTGTAGGCTGCAAGTCTCGCAGGATTTTTGAGGTTGTTATTGCCAAACTTTCGTAAAAAAAAAAATAAATAAATAAAAAAAATCTGCCAATGGGAGCTGGGGCATCATCACACAGTACATATGGTGGCATTTAGCAGTAGAATATACAATATACAGTTTATGAAACACAATTTAATAAATAAATTAATGAAATGTTTATAGCTTAGACATCCCTGTAAGTTGGTTTTGAGAGATGATAACACACTCAGAAATCAGGTAAATGATGAGGTCAGGTTCTGGCTTACAAACAAACTTTCCAGTACAAAATGGTGGTGTTACCTCTACAATTAAAAACAGTAAACCATGACTACTCATTCTTATCAATGATGGAAAGCTGAATGAAAACTATTAGGATGACAGGGGCAAAATGAGGACTGAAATTTCCAGTAAACAATGGAGTTGCTGGGCTATAATTCATTCCTAGGATCAGCATAACCATAATGCCATCCCTTCCATCTCCCCTGTGATTGATTTAAACATTTTCTATTGCTTCCCTTCTGGCCAGTGCTTCTGTCATTTAAGACAGATGGTGTAACCTTCTTTTGGCAAGCACTCGGATTCAAGCAGAGCCATAAAACAAGGAAAGGAATGAATACATTATAACATTTTATGAGTTTCTGTTTCTGTCTTCATAAGGAACCCATTGATTACTTGTCAGATGATAACAGAGGACAGAAATATCTGGAGGTCCTCCAGTTTGAGAGGGCTTGCCAGGTGGAGCGGTGCTCTTAGTGGAAATACTCAGATAAAGGTGATTACAGTATTTTCTTCAATTTTCCATATTTGGACTGATAGGCAGGCATGTCAAAATCAAAGGACATACGCTACCAAGGCCAAAAAGATAATAAATTAACTAGTTTATGGCTCAGAGAACTGGATGCAATGCTATCAGGTTTTCAGTGACAGCAAAACCTAACAGAATAACTGAAGTCTCACAACAAGTTTGATTGCACCACACACATTTCCTTGTGTGGTGTTATTATTGCTAATTAAATCATGAGGTGAGGGGAAAAAACTGTCTTTGAACATTATCTTTTTTTAACATAAAATGTCTGTGCAAACACTGTGCCATTAGGAAATACATAGATAAAGGCACTTGAGCAGTCAGCGAGACTTCTGAGTATGCCAATATCTCCCTCTGGGTGCAAGCTATCTTGTAGTGCTGCAGCCAAAGTAGTGTGATTGAGCAAGGTAGCTCAATCAATGTAGATATATTTACTTTGAGTGTTGCTCTGGGAAACATCAATCCAAGAGGCATCGTTTCTTACAAAGTTGGGAGATCACTGATCCACAAAACGTACTAAATGATTTAAGAGTAAGCTGTTCTCCGGCAGCATTTATGTACTATCTTAAGGCCAAACCCTGCAGGGGAAGAGAGTAAGTTTATTTATACAAACAAAGAACATATAGAGGAAATATTCCACTTTCTGCAAAACAAAAACAGATGCGTGTTATGTTTCACAGTACCACTTAAGGTGTGATGGCAAAGTTGATATTGGACAACAGCCCAGTTGAAATCATATGTGATGATAAGTTACAGATTATGACCATTAATTACAATGGAAGTGGCAGAGCAACATGCTAATCCAATCATATCCCACTTGCAGCCATTGGAGCACTAGACTCATCCCAGTTTTTTTTTTTTTTTTTAATTGTAATGCTATAAGTACTCATTTATACAAACATTATTTTTATTGAACAACCAACATACTGGCTGTCCAATATAGTATTCATTTAACTGCTGTAAAATGTATGCTGTTAATCAAGGTGATGTGATGCACTGTGCATTATAGCTGGAGTTTCTGAACGTGGTTGGAGAGAGCATTTTGTCTTGGTAGTATCATTTTGGGATGTTGGGTCTGGTAGAAGACTGGCATTGTGACTGAGATCTGAGATAGTCCCAGTTACTAAATCTCTTTAGTTAATTAACTATCTTAGACCTAAAACTTATTTTTTAATCATACCAACAAGCCTATGATCACTGAAACAACAGAATTTCATCAAAAACTATGTAATTGTTTAAGAATTCAAGTTTGTAACAGTAAATTTATACAATGTTCACACAAAAAACCTAGGTGACATATTCTACAACACATCATGGGGGAAAAGGAGGGCAGAGTAAAGGACTTTGTAATTAGGGCATCTTATGCATGTGCATGACTGTCACTCTGGTAAATTAGGTTTCTAAACCAAATGAACGCAAGGATATACGGCAATACATTAGGGAACCTATTTCTTTAATAAATTTGCACACTAAGTAGTCACATGCCTGCATCGCATGTGACAACTGAAAACATTTGTACTCTACAAATGAAATGAGAGCAATACAAGGTAAAAACAGATAATTGTCACAGAAAAAAAAAATAACCCAGGCAACACACATGGAAAAAAAACATGGCAGAATAAGAAATTTGTGACAGCACTTATTGGAGTGGGTGGATGGAGACAGAGCTAAACTAACGAAATAGGTTACATGCACAAAAAGTGCACAAGTCAGTTGGCACACCTTTCACCTTACGCTAACATCCATATGATTTTGATAGATAGTTAAACATGTAATACACAATTGTACCTCTTTCTGTCATCAGCAGTTCAGCGCCTGAGGTAAACCACCCTACCTTGCTAAACAAATGTTTGAGCTTATCCTTGTTACAGCTTAGCACTCACAGATCAAGAGACAAACAAACCAGTGACCAGGGATTTGGATAAAATGAGTTTGTGTGTCATTTTCAGTGGAAGACTCATGAAGTTCAGGGAAATTTGTCACGCAAGACAAAACAAATGGCCTGGCACTTGGATAACCAACTCAAGATTTTCAATTAAGCCCCAGTGGGACTACTTACTGTGGGGAAATTAAAAGACGTTACATGAAAATAAGAGATTACATAAAAAATAGCCTATTATAATTTTCTCAACCATTTATCAATATCTTATATCAGTGCCGTAATACAGGGTGAGCATTCAGAAGGCCAGTTCAAACGGTCCTATATTAACCCACATATGGTCACCACAGAGGAAAGGCTGTGCTGTCATAAATCTACAGCACCATCAGACTAAATGAGTTGAGTTTGTGACTGCAGGTGTCATTGGGCTTATCCTTTTACAGATTATAAATTAAGGCCACCAAAACTAAAGTCAAAGCCAGCCACCCACCTCAGCACTAAACAAAGCCACAGTCACCTACATTACCCTGTACACTTGCTAGTTTGCAACATTACTCAGTGATTTTCATACTTGCTATTGACTGCAAGAACTACAAGCTAATGTGGCAGCTTATCATTCTGGTTTGAAATGGCCTGCAAAACATTGCAGAAACTGAACTGTACTAGCATACATTTGTAAGATATATCTCCTGAATAGCCACAAAATTGATTTTTATGTTTTCTGAAAAGTATACCATAAACAATACTACGAACACACAGTACACGAGTGAACATGGTACAAAAGACAAACGACTCCTATCAGCTAGCACTCAGTGGCACCTTAGCACCTTTATGCCCCAGTCAGTATTATGTCTCCTCAGCTGCTGCTACCAACTCAGTATAGCATTTCCTTTCATCTGCCCTGCCTACCCATGGCACCTTGAGCTCCACAAAATATATAATCCCCTGAGCCACTGACCACAATATCAATGCTGTTTGAAATTGGATACTGACCTAATACACTCTAAACTGCACACTCAAGTGATAATTCAGTGTACCATTACCAGCAGACAGTTCAGATCGCTGAATTACTCAACAGCACACTGCATGACAGAGAAAACTAACAGTTGCATACCTTTTCCCAATACAATAAAATGCAATCTATAATTTTGTAAATTATTTAGAACTGTATAACCCTTAGTTATTCAAAGTACATTTTTCACTAGATGTGTGTGCTGATGTTTGTGAGGTTATGAATAGAAAGGGAGTGCTCTGTTAACTTTTTTTTTTTTTTTTTTTTTCTAGTTGTTGCTGGACTACACTGCTGTCCATATTGTCAGAGGGGCTCTTGGCATACTGGAGCTTAACTTTACATGACGCATGCAAAGTATTCTTATATTGGTGGAGTTGTCAAGCTACAAGGCAATATACTAGATAAGCTTGCGATATTAAATTAGACTTGTCTGAAACGCATTAAATAGTGCCATCAATAATATGGTAGGTTATTGTCAGTTTCTTCTCCCCAGTGACTGTGCACTCAGCATTAGTTTTTAACAGGGATGTACATAAAGCAAAATATGAACAATTATAGCTCCCTGGAGGCACTTTTTTTCTCCAGTGATTTTGTAGGGTTGGTTTTCTATTACCAAATTATCAAGCCATCATTTTACTAGCCCAAACAATAAAATACAGCCCAATATAAAACACTAAAAAGTTTCCTGTCCTTTGTATAGCAAATGATCATGAGCATAGTTTTCCCCTACAGGAGCAGCAAAGAGGAACAGTTGCAACACTTTTGTGGGCATTACCTTTTTTGTCTTTTCTGTACTGTGGTTTCAAGATCCCTTTCCCATACAAAGACACACTGCTGAGACACTGTGGGACTCCAAGCCATTTCCTAACATATGAGCTAATCACCTTCGCTA